>JAODVQ020004097.1:0-22218 GCA_025400075.2 Phenganax stokvisi
AGTAGTATTCCAGCCACACCACACACTGCTGTCAGTCCTATGACTCTCAGATAACTAAGACCAATGTGTCCTGTATTACAATCAGCTAGACATCGAGAAGACCCAAATCCTAAACTGTAGTTTTCTTTACATTTTCCACAGAGGAGACCAGTTCTGTGGTCAGCACACTGAACATCTTGATCAAAATGATCTGGTGTTGTAGCAATAGTTACTTCCTCATTGATGCAGTATCCCAGTGGACAGAATGGATGTATAATAATAGCTGAATGATTCTCACTGAAATATTCTGTGTCATAGCCTATCCATTCTGGACTTGATCTATGTATTGTGTGAGTTTCAGTATCACAATGGATATCAGTTGATATACAAATACATTTCCTGTTGTGATGAATAAATCCAAGTGGACATTTTCTTACAATAGCATGTATTACTGATGGCCTATATGTAAAGTTAACAAACCTGGTCCACACTGACAGTGACAGGGAGGTGTTTTCTTCAGCAAATAAAGTCAGATATAAAATTCCTGGCAAGTAATTATATGTAACTTCACATACATATATATTATTTTCAGAACAGTATGCCCCTATAGGTGAACCGGTAATGCCATGGCGTTGTCCAATTGGAATTACAAACACAGAAAAGGTCTTTCCTGGTGAGGTGTGAATAGTTTTGGTGTGGGGGCAAGTTGTGTGGTTAAAATTTGAAGTTGAGTTTTTATCACAAAAGCCAATAGAGTGCGGGTCAGAGCTTATTACTGATATATCATTTTCTTTGTGATGAATATGAAATATGGAGTCAAAAGTGAGGCCTGTCCCATAATACAAAAAATCACAACAAGGTATAAAACCACCATAGAGAGAGCTACCATATGATGCGGTATTGTTAGTGAGATATATTAGTGGTGATGAGATGTTGGCTGCAATTTCATTCTCCATTTGAAAAAAGCAATTTGCTGAATAAGAAATAGGAATCGAGTTAGTGCCAACATAAATACCACCCCCGCTGTTCTCAGCATGGTTATCTCTGATGATTAACTGTGTGTCAATGTCAAGAAACATTCTAGAATCATAACTGAGGTATATTCCACCACCATATGTAGCCCTGTTGCCAACTATTTCATTTTTCTCGTAAAATATGGCATAACTGTTTATTAAAACAATACCAGAACCATTATTGTTATGAAAGCTGCAGTTTTGCAGTAATATGCTATTTGTATCTTCAACATATAGAACTCCAATTAGTGATGAAAATGGCATGTTAATTTTAGAAACATTATTTTCTATAAAACTACACTTCTTGAATTCTGCAATGGAATACTGTATAGTATTAAATGTATATGAATTCATTACTATTATGGTAACAGCTAATCCTCCATATTCTCCATTTAACAGAAGTTTGTTCTCTCGGAATGTACAATTTTGAAAAACAATTGTCTTCCTATAGTGATTAAGTAGCATAAAACTTACAGCACCTACACGGCCTAAAGTGTTGTTTTCAAAAGTAGTGTTCTCAAAATACAATTTTCCGAGGGCAAATGGCTCGACTACATTAAACAATGCAACACCACCACCTTCATAAGCAGAATACCCATCTTGTATTTTACAGTTAAGAAAGGAAACAATAGATAAACCACTGAAAGTGTCCCATTCAATCAGAATGTTACCTTGATTAGCAATTAGGGTGACATTGTCAAAAACTAAACTAATATTAGTAACCAAAGCATCAAAAACAAGTACAAGTCCATTAATTTCGGAGTTCTCATTAATCTTTCCATATGCAATCAAACAATCTTTCACAGAAATTGTATTGATCATCGCATGAACATCTTTGTGAACATTGTCACAGTCATACACAAACATTAAGCTTCCACAACTATAGTATTGTATACAATAGCTGTGTTCAATAATAATATTTTTGAAACTACTCACGCCATAAACACAGTGAGCCTGGATAATAGATTTTTGAACATTAACTTTCTCCATTTTCACATTATATGACAGTTTTATATATATTGCAGCCATAGTATACTCACCTCGGTGAATATGTTTAGAGCACCTGATAATACTTATATCTCTGATAGTGAGGTTGGTGATTTTATAGAACAAGAAACCTCCAGAGTCCTCTTCATCACACACTATAGACACCTCCCTCACACTAGTTCCATACAGAGTCACGTTTGATAATCCCCTCATTCGAAAGAAGGTAGAGTTCACTAGTTGATGGCGTCCAGACAGGAAGAAGAAGGTGGTATTGTTCTCTCTGAAATACTGGTCTGAGTGAGTAGCATAGTACATGAGACTACAGTTAGTCCTGTCACCAGGACAACTGCTAGCTGACTCATCTGCCACCACAGTATAGGTTTTGTCCGCTAATCCAACATTGATAGCAAGAAGGAACAAAACTAGAGTTAGAGCCATTACAGCAATTTTCTGTACCTGAAGCAAGTCTCACAACACCAGGGTATATATTTAAACTAGTGTAGACTCATTCCCAAAATATATATAAGACTGTTGGTGTTTTTATTAGTGCTGTGAAGATTTATCAACATAAGGTGTATAGTGAAATTAATAATAGGACAAAACATAGGACAATGGAAGTGTCTTGTGCCTCTAAAAATTGATATAACTTTTTCCCCATTTACTTCCAAAATTTGATTATCCCCATCCCAACAAAAGCTATTTTCAATACATCATGATAGAACTGTCAAAGACAGTAAATAGCTATCCTGGAGCTAAGATTTGCAAAGTAATAGTTCTAAAAAAAATGATGTCTCTAGCTACAAACAAAATTCACCTCCTGCATGCACCATTTCAGCTATAATCAAACTCCTCCACATATAGAGCAAGAGTGCATCCAAATAGAGACATTTTTGTTTTAACTGCATCTTTCGAATAATGAATTCACCATCTCATATTCATGCTTTTGCCAACTGGAGGTGTGGCTTGTAAGCCCAACCCAATAATGACATGCATGTGGAGAGTTGTCTATACATAACTGTTTACCTCTGAAAACATTTAAACCTTTCACTTGAATCTTATAACAGGTAGCTAGCTGCGATTATAATGAGCAATGTGTTGTGTAGGTAACGGTATGTCAGAAATACATTATTCAAAACTCTAAATTGAGTCTGCAGGCTATCTTTCAAATCTCTTTCAGATGTGTAGCGATTGCACTTCAAGTTAGTTAGTATAATTGGTGATTGTTACCTGATTATAGTTACATGACACTCTTACTAATATAAGGTGTCATGCTAAAAGTCAAACTTTAATCATACTGTACTATCGCATTATATCCTGTATATAGCCTACAATATTATATACAGCCTAATTGTCAATCAAACATGCTTTTATCATAGCTATGCTCAGAATGGGAGTCAATAGTTATTATGAGTAGCATATCAATTGTGGGAGATCTGCTCCCCCGACGTTTTGACAGCACAAGCATTGAGAGTTAAGAGTTATTCTTTGACCAAGAGCAGGATCATCTGTCACTCAATTCTCACACTTTTCCTCATCAACCAGACTAGATAAACGGTAGCACAAATTTCAACCTTAGAGTAGCTAAAATAACCTTTTATCTCTCTAAAACTTGTTACATTATACGACTAGTCATGGACATCACAACAAAACTTGCTTTGATATCCAAGTTAAAAAATGAAGCAAGACAAGTGAATGAAAAATTCTCCAAATTTAAAAATGTGGTAGATATACAGGGTTTGTCAAAAAGGAGAGGAGACAAGATAAGAATTGTACTACGATCACACATCCCCCACATCGTCTCATAGGATTTATATGGCATCTTGGATATTAATATGTATTGAGACGAGTAAGGGGATGAGTGATCCTAGTACAATCTCTATCTTGTCTCCTCTCCTTTTTGAGCAATCCATGTATGCCACATTTTTTTGAATTTGAAGAATTTTGGTATAAGTAGCATAAGTTTTTAGTAGAGCTGCCCACCCAACTTTTTGACAGAACAAACATTAGTGTGTAAGTTATTCATTGACTGAGACCAGGATCATCACTAACTCCACTCTCACACTCTTCCTCATCAAGATTGGATATCCCTGTCAGACAATTCCCATTCACTCTCACTATCAGTCCATTCAGGACAATAGATGGTTTCTCTGACACCCAGTTCTGAATAATACCAACCAAGTGAGCAGCAGTGATGGTGTCGTAAGGGTTAACTATTATTGATCAGTAGGTGGTGTAGAGAGAGTTTCCATGGCAAAGAAATGCTCCTTTCCTCAGAAATGAAGAGGTTAAATGGAAACACTCGGCACAATTTTCAACAATCACTCTTATTAGTCTGGACTGTAGCTCAGCCTCAATTCTAGCCATCTTGCCATCAACCTACAGTACAAAGGTAATGATGTGCAGCTTAGATTGAAACACATTGTAACCAAGATATGACACTTTTGAATGGCTAATGTGTGCTTAAAAGAAACCTCAATCACTCTAACAGAGTTCTTTACACAGAGCTACATCATGCAGTATTTCATTGTCTATGTTTTCTTATAACTTACATCCCAGCTAAGACAATAGTCAGTGGGTCCAAACTGTATTTGAAAGTACTGCTTATCTATGTAATGTAAAGAACATCACTGTAGCTAAGAGACTACTATATTAACATACCAAATGTGAAATTAATCCCAGTGACAGGGGCATAGAATAGATCACAATAAGTAATGTATTGTAGAATAAACCTATGTTCATATCCATCAAAGTCATCATCAAGAGCGACATTCAATGAATAGACATTAAGAGGTAGGATCTCTGTCCTCTGAGTTATCACCAGTCCAGTTTGGTTATATACGCTGGAGTACTGAATACTGAGTTGGGTATTAACTTGGGTTGGGTACTCCATGAAACATTCACAGTAGTAGCATTGAAAGGATGTATGTTGACAGGAGAAGGGTCTAACAGGACTGCAATAAAGAGTAAGCAAAATATCATGTGTTAAATAGGCTCAGAGAGGAAAAACAGCTTCATGTGTATAAAGATAAGTCATTATGGGTGTATCTGTTGCAACAACATCAAGTGATGAAAACATGACAGCAAAATAAAGTAAATGACCCCAACTATACACACAGTATCATTTTATGGTGAAATAATGCACTGAGAAGTGAGTTGTTCACTAGCAGACAGACAGAGTACTATAACCCAGATTACTCAAAGGTTTATTAAGGAGAAAAATTATATCCCATACTCACACAATCAGTATAATTAATAACTAGGAATACTCATGCGCATCTGTGCCTCGCGCCGTCAAGCTAGCTACGCGGAGACGCGCGCGATGCGGATTGTAGAGCGGGGCTGTTTC
The DNA here is from genome assembly GCA_025400075.2 of Phenganax stokvisi. Taxonomy (NCBI): domain Eukaryota; kingdom Metazoa; phylum Cnidaria; class Anthozoa; order Malacalcyonacea; family Clavulariidae; genus Phenganax; species Phenganax stokvisi. Next base: position 5,326 of record JAODVQ020004097.1, read on the forward strand.
GGAGAGCGTACCAGGAGCTGATGCATCTTTCTGCTGCCACTGCTTGAGAATGGAGGCGCTAGGCCCCATGCCCGCAAGCGGAGTTGCGATTGGAAGATGCTGAGCAAGCAAGGGGCGTGTCTCCGCGGGGAAGTAATTGAGAAGATTCCTAAGTGTTACACGGAAGTTTCCAGACAACTAATGGCATTCCTAAGCGTGACACCACGTACGTACACTAAAAGTTTGCCGGAGACCCGGATTAGTTGCCTCGCGCTAATGCGCTCGGCAATTATACAGGCCTCTAAGCAGCGAATATGGAATTGGCAGGGTTTTAGTACAGTGGGTTTTTGAGTATTGCCTGATTGATGTCTTACTACTAGAAGGAGATTCAGTGGTAGAGGAGTCAGGAGAAGGAGTTTCAGTGGAACTAGAATCAGTGATCACTCTGGGAGTTGGAAACACAGTGGTAGCTAGAGCGAATAGAATATGTGGTTCTAGGAGTTGGTGAGTATAATCAGGTCTATAAAACATTACAAGCAAGACAGGAAGACGCCTGATAATAGCTTGTTATTAAAATTTTATAGAAATATAGCTAGCGCTTTTAACTTCTGTGAGAGTTCAGTCCAGTGGCTGACGTATTTAGTGCAATAATTAATATGTACGATTGCGCAAGCAATGCCATGAGATTAGCGTAGAAACATCAAAACAAAATAAGTGCTCCAAAAGAACACATCCATACGTAAATATGCATGAAAAAAGCGGACGAGCGGACAATCAAACCGACATTGGGTCGGTAGCGCACACGAAAGAGTTGAAACTGCGAACGAAAACGCGAATTTCTGCATTAGCGATGCTTTCTGCTATGCTGATGATGTTTTTCTGCTGGCTACTTGTCCTTTAGCTCTCGGAATACTCCTTGAGATATTATATTCTTCATATTTAAGATCTCATGGACTGAAATTCAATGCTGAGAAAACTCAATTGATTTGTTTTCATCTCCGACAAACCAAAATCAGTCTTCCAGATATTGTGCTCAACAATATTCCCTTGACATATTCTGAAGAAGTCACTCATCTGGGCCATATTCTCTCTTCTGATCTGAATGATCACAGTGATATCATGCGTGCTGTAAAAGATCTCAATAGGAAGGCTAATACACTATTCTGTACATTTCACGCCCTTGACCCATTTGTTAAGTGTTATCTGTTTAAATTTTATTGTCTCTCTCTGTATGGTTGCTCACTATGGTCTCTCTCTTCACCATTCTTATCCATTATTGAAGTTGCTCTAAAAAAGCTGCTCCGCAAACTATGGCACGTTCCTCGTAATTCTCATTCTTCTGTTGTACACTGTGTGGCTCAGATTGACACAATCTCTTCATACATCTACAATCGTTTTTGTACCTTACTTTCCTCTTCTTTCTTATCTCCGTCACCATTAGTCCAATCTGTTTTCTCTTATTCATCTCGTATTGCTTCTACTTTCACTGGTTTCAATAATATGTATGGATCAAGTTATACTTCACTGTATAATCATTCCGATATATGCATTGCTGAGTTAATACGTTCCATTTGGCGTAATTATGGTTATTATTCTCATCTAGAAAATCTAATTATTTATGTTTCGTCATGTTAAGCTTATCTTATCTTTTTTCTCTTCTATATACTACTTTACATCTGCATCTATTCTGGCGTGTTTTTCAATAATAATAATAATAATAATAATAATAATAATAATCAACAATGCTGGAAATGGCTACAGGATTACAATTGTTGGTTTATGTCTGCTTTTTAGCTTAGAAACAGACAACTATGACTGAAGTTCGACCAGTTCCAGTGATAAGCACCAAATGTAGTGCGTGCTGTCGTCCGTGGCTAACAGCATTTGTGCATGCATATTACTTTTTCAACCATTTTTCCTAAATTATTCCGGGAATATTCTCAAGCCTTTTCAACCCAGATTATTCTCAAATTATTCCCGGTATAATTTCCTCACCTATAATCTCAATTTATTGCGCTTTTAATATCTTTAGTGTGCAAGCGTTTAATTCCCCTTGTTAACCGGAGGTCCTCAAATGGTTCATATGAGAAATCAGGAACTCCTCAAATCATGCTGGCTATATGCACTATATTAAAGTGGATTAATCACATGTCAAATACCTTCAATAAATTGCCAAAAACACCAAAAAAAGTATAACTCCGAAAGAATGAGTCTCTATTGGAATCACTTTCCTTTTTATGCCCTTTGCCGTTTCATACATCAACCCATTTAAGACATGCCAATGAACTTGTATATATATAACTGAGTTTTCACCTCCTGTGGATGGTCATACTTATCTTTTTCACTGTTAGCAGGAAAGGGGTAAACAGACAGTAGCGATCATGCTCATCATACTTGTTTCACAAAGATCATCAGCTATTGCTTGAAGAATTGTAACAGTGTGGTAGAGTGCTGCTGAATAGTGAGTTTTACAACATAAATTATATTCGTGGGAAGTCAAAACTACTGATCAAACCTGCAGTGGGCATTAATAAATAGTATTTACGAGAAACCACAACAGCTTCACAGCCTAGTCTCGTCCCCAGACCCTTTTCTCACGCGCATATAAATTGTTGAATAGCGGACATCTCTTATTTGCGGATAACGGACAGGGCGTATTGTCCCGATGGATTACACGCTAGACAAATATCTTCGTCTTTGTATGTATACAGTGCCGAACAGAAAGAGAGTAGAATGACCACTTTTTCACTTTACAGCGATTATCTCAGTCATGGAGAGAGCTATTGATATATGTAATATATCAAAATGATCCTCTATCTTCACTGAATAAATTGATACTAGTCACATGACCATAGGAGGTAGTCATGTGACACTACAGAGCTTGAAAGAGAGGTCCTTTGAAAAATCAGTTAGGCTGATTATTTCCACAAAACTATGAGTTAAGAGCCCAAACTTGATATGCATAATGTTGGTTTATTGGACTACCTTTGGGGCCAGAAAAATTTCACCGCTCCTTTTTGGTTCACAGGTAAGACGCAAAAATGGTGTTTTTCGAGGTCCCAAAGCGTTAGGCTGATTTTACAGCCATTTCTATTAGTTAAGCTCCCAGACTTGAAATACTACATCCCAAGTAAATGTACTAGAGGTGTATGTAGTTAGTTTTTACCTACCGCTCGATGCGTCTGAGAAATGCGCACGAATCGGCGAAATACGTGATCAGCGGGTATTGCCCCTATCATACAATACATTAGGTCGTGACGTCACGTTATCCGTGATGTCACTCTAGTGTCACAAAATTCAATTATCCGCGCGCGCCGCTTAACGTAAGCGGCTAAACGTGACTAACAGCGCGTTAAATTTCATCACGCATACGTTGCACGTGTAACCAGCACGTATTCATAATGGAAAAATTACCGCAAAACGCCGTACTTTCGCCTATTCGGGCGTACAGTTTGGCCAGTTCACTTGCTAGTTAAAGCTTAAATCCCTACAAAGTCATAAATGACTGCTATAGCTACTTGTCATAGATTATGTTATAGGCATTATATTTGACCTGGAATGCCTTTAAAACAAAAATTTCCCAGACTTACACCGATTAACGTAGCGTTTACACCAAGGTGTGCGTTATTTGGAGACTTCACCGTATGTATCATGGGATGTAAGGTAAGAGTTAATTTTGCCCATGGCAACATCCTTTGAGAGGATTGTCTAAGGACTTATTAAGCTATGCACATCTATGTTACAAAAAGCATAGTGTCTAATAGCAACTAACTCCATAAATTATTGTACCTATAATGTAGTAGCTATAGATCATTGCAATTATTGCTATGTATTCTACCTCTAGCCATCACATTAAGGTGGAGTTTACATCTCAACCTGAGGGGATTAGATAACAAAACAATGCCAGTTCACGTAAGCATTGCCTGCATAGAGACTGTATTCCTTTCTTGCAAGAAAGATAGAATTGTCCAAGCACTCTCACAAAAGCTTAGTTAACCAAATACTCGAGACTCCTCCCCTTTAGTAAAGTGGAAATTCCATTCACGTATGAGCGTGCACATGTCAGTTGTGCTCTAACGCGCAGAATGCGTGAGCGTAACCGTTTATGTAACGTTCTGGACTTGCAAAGGGATTACTTTGACAAGGACGATTGTGTCCTTATTGCGATCGCAAGAAGCCATACTTATGGTGGGTTGTCAGTGACTTCTCTATTTGTTGTCCGCGTGACGTCGAAAGACGTCATTACATGTGCTTACCGTATTACAACAGTTACGTAAACAAAAGAGGGCGTGCCATCGCGCTAGTGCGAGCGTGCGAGCAAATAAATGTTTAAGCATTCCTCTATTAAAAGGCTTTGAATAAATATTTGGTCAACATAACTCTAGACACATGAAATACTTAGTGTGGAAACAACGACAAAGCAAGTGCACGAAAGAAAAATCATCTTTTATAATAAAACAATTGCCCTGGATGGGACTCAAACCCGTGACACCCGGCATTTCAGGCAAAGTGCTCAACCAGCTGAGCTACCAGGGGCAGTTATTGTAGTGGGATAGTAGCATTAGGAGTGCTTCATTATACACTCATAGTTCCCATGATGCTATTTCTGTGGTGTGCCTGGGGCATACAGTATATAACAAGAAAAATGTTGACCCTGGAGCAAATAGTATTCTTCTTGCTGTTGAAAATAAATCAGCACACACATAACATGACTGAAAGAAATGCTAAATCTTTATTAAAGTTCCATGCACCTGGGTATGTAGCCTGGAAATGTATTTAGAGGCTAGAATTCAAAAAGGTAGCTTTAGATGTTACACGGGCAGAAAAACGTACAGATAGAATGAAAGAGTGTTATAACACTAACTGAGGATTGATCAACGCATGTTGTGGGTACCAGGACATCAACATCTTATGCACCATTAATGAGGCATATTGCTTTATTTCATGTGAGGAATTAATAATTGTGTGATTACTTCATGTAGAAAAATGGTAGTCCCACATGCTACATCACTGCTTCATTAGGCTTGAAGAATTTCATACATTCTAGGGACTTATGAAGCATGAAAAGTGCTTCATATATATAACACACACATACACGCGATTCCCATGATGATTGCTTTAACATTAAGTGTTTGGGCTTTATTGCACTGCCCTCTTATGTAGAAAGAAAAGCACCAGAAGTTTGCAGGTTATAAATAAGGTTCTTCAGTTGTATTTAGCAGAGTGATATCAGTAGTATATTATTTGCGCTTGCATTATAAAGCATTAATTATGCTCTAGGAGGTACATGAAAGTAAGACATTCTTAATGCTTAATGGAGCAGTTATATAATGTGTGGGAATGGGAATGTGGGAATCTCAATCACACAAGAATTCTCACATGCAATAGAGCAAACACCTTATTCACAGTGCATGTATAGAATGTGGTTGTTAACGCCTCGCAATCCCTGGAGTTAAATATCTAAATATACCAATGAATGGTATCCCTAAGTTAACAAAATGGTGTCTGATGACAGAGGCCTTGGTTTAAAGAATGGAATTGCTTTGCTGCTATTATCACTTTGCTGCTATTGAGGTAGTTTCCAGCCATTACATTATAGTGCACTAACCCTTTGAGTGTAAGTTTTAAAAGCTGTTGCTTTAATATTTCGCTGCTTCCATTATACACACACATAATTCCCACGATGATTGCTTTAACATTCAGTATCTTGGGCATATTGGACGTCCCTCTAACTTCTACAGAAAAGTACATGGTCGTTCAAGAGTATAAATATGTTACCTCTGTATAATAGTATATACAAAGCAGAGATCTTGGGATCTTTAAGCTACAGAAGCAATCGTCAACATTATGAAGCACTTGTCATGCTCTATCAGGCACATACACTTATTGCATTCTTTATGTTTAATGAAGCAGTGATGTAGTGTGTAGGAATGGCTCTTCTATATGTGAAGCAATCACACAAGACTTTCTTCTACATGCAATAAAGCAAACACCTTATTCACGGTGCATAGGGTGTGGTTGTTATGGCCTTAATTAAAGACAAATGTTTGAACAAAGCAATAAAGGAACACTAATCAGACATGATATTATGGTATCTAGAGGTTAACAAATGGTGTCTGATGAATGAGGACTATGCATGAAGAAAGGAAGAAAAGTGAATCAGTGCATTATTGGCGTGCTACTATCGAGAGAGGGTCCAGCCTTTATGGGGTCTTGGCTACTGTTTTTAACTAATTAAACAATAAATAAAATGAAAAGCACTAAAGTGCAAACCCTCGGCGCGCAGTTTGTCCGCTGTCGGCGATTGAGGGTTTAAGGGAAAAGCGAGTTGCACAACGTCGCTTTTCCACTATTCAGGGGCTGTCCGCTCTAGAGGGAGTCCGTTAATAGGGATTTCACTGTAGACGCTGTTGAGGGGTTGCCCGCTCCAGAGGGGTAGTATCGGCACTCAATTGAGCGCGCTTAATGTGAAAAGTGGGTGTCATTATGCGCGGTGTAACGCCCGTAGTTTGAGCTAATACTTTGCTAACACGCGAAGCTGATAGCATCGCTGTTCATGCTACTAGTGCAAGGTAGGCAGATCTTTTGACATGGTAACAAAGTTATACACATTTAATTAATTCGCTCAACTACCCGCAATCAGGGGGAAAATTGTAGTATGAATACGCAGTCGGTGCGCGCAGTTAGTCCGCTGTCGGCGATTGAGAATTGTCTGCTCCAGAGGGGTAAGAAATAGGGGAAAAGCGAGTTGGTACAAAGTCGCTTGTCCACTATTCAGGGGTTGTCAGCTCTAGAGGGAGTCCGTCGTTAGGGATTTCACTGTTGACGTTAAAGAAGGACGTGGCCGCATCATAATCGCGGGTCCGCGTCCAGGATCACATAGCTATATAACGCGTCCAGTTCTACGCTCTAACGCCTCCGCGTCCGTGATACATTCGGTACTGTGTTGGCCGCTTTTGTCGGTCCAGTTACCGACTTCTATAAAAAATCGAGGGAGATATATAGCTCTCGGGATTCTGCGGTCCGTAAGGCTCAACATAAGACTGTGTGCATCTTTTTGCGCGTGTGCTTATCAGTATTATCACACCACCATCTACATACAACTTGATTTTTAGGTCCCAACAACTTTTCACCTACATGTACGCGCAGGCGCACGTCACTCCTCTTACTGCTCTCTTTGAATGTCATTTAAATTGATCTTGTCACGCGCATTGTTAGTTCGAAGCCGAAGGTAGATTCAGAATTAGCGTTGATATCGGTTCCTGTGTTTGGTTCTTCTACCTCACTGACTGTTAATTATGTCTGAGAAGGTAAGAGCACAGTGTTTACCATACCCTCATGAGCTACTATAGTAGGCCCTATGCATATCTAGATATATAAAATAGCCAGCGAGTTTTCACTCCACCACCGCTGGTAGGAAAGGTAAGCTGGTATGAAATGCAAAAAAGCATGGATAACTGCTTCCGTCTGTAAAACTTAGCTCACCATGTACTTAATTAGCTACCCTGTGATAAAAACTACATTTACATTTCTTATCACACGAAGCGCAGAGGCAGAGATTTAATTTTATATGCTAGCAAATAATGTCATAGATACTCGGCAGAGCTCGTGGCTTCGTACATTAAACGCAGTGTAAGATAAAGCGGAGGTTTTAACTTGTGTCATTCTAAAATGACAGCTACTCTATACAGTAAAACCCCGAGGAGAGGACACTTTGGGATCATGGCCTTTGTCCTCCCTACCGAGTGTGTCCTCTCTTTAGAGTTTGCCCTATTTTTACTTCTTAACAACTTGAAATGAAACATGTGGGTATTGTTGTGTCAATTAAAAAGCACAATATTTTGACCATAGCTTATAAACAAAGTATGTATGAGTTAAAATATTTGTTTGTGCAATGGAAGAATGCATCTAGGCTCATAAATTAATATAAAACAGCATTAGCTATGTATGCTATCACTATCGTGCTGCGTTTTGGTTGTAACCCACAAATATGCAGGAAGTTATCAGCTACCTGCGTGTTCGTATACTTAATTATTTCAATGCATGCACGCGTAGCGCAATTAAGCACTAGCGCTGTTTAACTCGTTGAGGCGGAGTCGTACCGCTTTCTGCGGATGCGTTTGTTATTTAGGAAGATAGGTATGCCGAGTGCGTACCCGCCGATCGCCGTTTTTTGAGGCAAATTGCGTAGCGAAAAGCTGTATTATTCAGCTTAACGAGTCATATAGCTAAGCGTGCTAAAACGATCACATTACACCTTCAGCTAGCTAGCAATTTACAGACGACACTTGATTCATACTTATACGTAAAACTTGAAACCCTTCGACAACTGCCACCTGTCCATATAACGGCCAAGAAGTCGTTTCCCAATGGTGGCCGCTATAAAGAGGTTCCATTGTATCTAGTTTGTCCATGTGACGAAGGTACTGTCAAGTATACAGTTAGACTAAAATTCCAATACTACGACACTGTTGGCTCGCAAGAAGGCGTTGGAATGCAAAGTTTTTACAGTACTAATAATATTTATAGTTCCCAGGGCGCGCAGCGTTAAAAAAGCAAGCGCCCACGATTTACGTAGAGCATGCGCGTTACTGTAGGTCCATGGCATGGATATGTATATACAGAAAAATTTTGCCGTTGCGACGGACGAATGTATCGCTGAATTTAACCGAATAATATGGTGCTTGTTTGTGATAAGCAGTCATTTAAAACGCACAAATACCTCAGAGAAAGAGTGTTCCGTGCTGGCGAGGTCATTATTGCTCTCACGTGGTAAGAGTTACGCGCTAGCAATGAGCCCACGCGAACCTGGGATGTGGACCTTGGGGGTGTGGTCTCGCGGCCGTTATAACTGGGCTTTTTCTACGGTGTTTGGTACCTTGCGAAGCAGCCGTTATACTCAGTAGCGGGTGTGACCGTTATTGAGTGGTTCATAAATAACGTAAGTCTGCGTAAGTTCAGTTGGGACCCTGGCAGTTGGCCGTTATATATATAGGTGGCCGTTGTTAGGGGTGGCTGCTAAGAAGGGTTCCACTGTACTTATATACACAAAAAGGTTCGCCATACACCCGGATAAGTTGCCCCGCGCTCATACGCTCGGCAATAATGAGCCACTTCAAAGGAAATGAGTTCACTCCATAACGGCGTATCCGAGGTAGTGATGGTCCAGTACGAGGTCGGCCATTTTAACATGTGTAACTAACACCTTTTTTTTATCACAGTGTGTCAGTACCAAACATGTTTCCACAAACTAGCAAACAATTCTTGCATAATACAGATGGGCAGTGCATTATTCAATTTCGGAGGCACATAGCTCGAGCACATGCTTCCTGTGATAATCTTACTTGTTATTGTAACCTCTTCACTATTAGGTGGAGCTGCTTCTGGCCTGCACTAGAGGAGATGTAGAGACTGTGTGGAGATTGTCCAGCCAATTGAATATCAGAGATGTGAAGTCCTCTAGTGGTGAACAACCTCTACACAGGGCTGCGAGGTTAGGTACCTGCTTTGACATTTTGTATCTTACATGTGCTATGTTTAACAAAAATTGAATTGTATAACTATCTATACTAATAATAGAAATGGTGTAAAGAAGGACGGAGGCTAGATTGGGACAGATTCCACATACCTTAACGCGGGGCGTAGCCAGGATATTTAAGAAGGGGAGGCTGAAATGCAAAGCTATTAATGCACGGAAAGCGTACAGCGAAAAATTTTGCAGGCCACGCCCAATTTTGTAAGGATAGCGCCCACTGATCGCATGCACACACATTTTTGTGGTAAAATTGTGAGTCTCACACAATAAGTGCACACGCGATTGCACAAGTTGGTTAAACACACCCACAAGTGATTGACTTTGACCTGTATTTGCTAGGAGCTCACTCCTGTTTGCAGAGATATCGCTACAGTCAGTCAGATTCTGGAGAGCTATAGACGGACGATAAAGGCTAGGCGTCTGGCGATAAGCTTATTATTGTATTACTAATATGTAGAGCAGACTAAGGAGGGCTTGATCCCGCGGAGCCCCCCACCCTGGCTAAGCAACTGTTCTTTGGTAGATGGATCACTTGATTGCAGCTCCTTAGAGAATAATTAAGTTATCAAAGGCCCACAGGAATTCTTTCTGGTTTCGATACCGCACGTGTCTAAAACGACTATGAATCTTATGGAAACATGTGCTCAACATATACAGGATATAAATTGTTCTTCCTGGTGTACGTATGTTTAAATATGCTTAGTCCAATGTTTAATTATGCATGTATATTAAATATTTGTTAAATAAGATAACATGGGCACTTGTAATATCAATTCTGTTTTGTTGAATAATTTCAGAGGTGGTCATCTAGACATAGTAAAGTACCTGGTGACAGATGCCAATTGTGAACCTAATGTGATTGACCAGAATGGAGATTATCCTCTTCATGCGGCAATTCGGTATGATCTGTAAGATTATGTTCAATACAAGTTGCAGTCCAGCATGCTGCAAAGTATTTTCATTAACCTTCGGCGCATCTGTGCATCAGTCTGTGTGTCTGCGGGTGTGCTCCATGTTTCCTGAAAAATTTATCAAAAATATGTGCAAATCTGCCATTCAAGCTTAGCTAGTAATTATAAAGTATAGCCAGGAGATCATAGGTGGATAAAATGTTGCATGCAATTTTTGTGATCTCTTTTTACTCAGTGGTGGCCATCTAGATGTAGTAAAGTACTTGGTTAATAAAGCTAACTGTGAAACTAATGTATTTAACAAGAATGGAGAGTCTCCTCTTCACGTGGCAAGTTGGTACGTTCTGTATAATGCATTCTGTAGAGTATCATGTCATAAACAAGAGCGATGCTACTGTATGTATTATCTGTTTTCTTCAGATAATGGTTGTTTGTGTCCGTATTAAAATGAATTTTAAATATAATAAAAATAGAAACATCGAAATAAAGAGATTTTGTCATGTGGAAGTAAGTCATCCTAGTGGTTCACACAGTTGAAGTTGTCAGTATTAATTTGTGAAGGCATGAAACGTGTGTGGTTGGTAAACTGATTGCCCAATTGCATTTGCATGGGAAAATGTAATGACATGCTCTTTTGATACGTGTGCAGCATATTTGATCACAATTTTATTTATTGTTAACACTTTGGAACTTTTCCTTTGTCGTGAGCTCAACTGCTAACAATGTAAAACACATTTCTTACATTTCATTGTTGCGTGGTTCACTGGTGAGCGGGAGCGAGCCAACCCATTCGTAGCAAACGCAAATTTCCTCTGTTTATATATACATAGATGTTGTCGTCGACCAACCGTAAGTATTCTAAATGTACGACTGAGAATTGTGCATACACATACTACACGAAAAACTGGAAGGAAGGGGAGTGTGCCTTCCTTGCGCTCGGCTGGATAGACGCGTGGTCGCCGTTTTCTTGAACTTGCGGAGATCGAGCTCGGCTGAAAGCCATGTCTGAATTCAAGGCAGGTACAAGCGAGAGGGTCTGGTGACACTGCTATAGTAGAGTTGTGCAGCCTGTCCCCAGGAAGTTAGGGACACTCAAGTGGCTGCTTATGTAACCTGGTTAAACTTATGCAATAGTACATAAGTTTCACCACCCAACCCTGGCTGTGCCCTACTAAAGTTATGTGCTATTGCGTAACATTAACCACCGTTATGTAAACTCTCCTTGTAAGCCACTCAGTGTCCCCACCTTTCTGGGGACAGGCCACACAACTCTACTATTGCAGTGTCGCCAGACCCTTTCTCCTTGCGTGAGGGTCTGGTTAACGAGACTAACAAAACTGGACTAAAGCTATATCACCGTATAGCTTAGGGCTGTAGCTAGCGTTACTATATTAAACTGGCCTTCTCTCTTGGTTTTATTGTGTTTGCCGGCAATAGATTACCATTTCCAATTATACCTGTATCCGAATTCTGATTTCGCTGCTCTGCCGTGTGCACAGGAAATGTCCGACGCTTATAAATATTTTTCTGCGAGTTAACCTTACCCCATACTACACAATAAAAGTACTAGAGACCAACCCAGCCTTCCAGGGAATTTATAAACGCGTCTGAATATACATTGCGTCCGATCATCGGTGGCTTGCTCTATAGAATCTACCCTCAATCTGCTTTGCTATACATTACAAGAAACACATGTCGATCCTTATCACTGTGTAATGAAGATAATATTATGTAACATACAAAGCAGTAACATCTTCATTTATATCCCATTATTTCAGTGGTGGTCATCTAGATGTAGTAAAGTACCTAGTGACTGAAGGTAAATGCAACCCTTGTGCCATTAACAAGAATGGAGAGTCTTCTCTCGATGTGGCAAGTCGGTATGTTGTATATATTTGGTATAAGGTGGGCTGTATATAGATCGCCATTAGGCAGCAGAGTTCTGGATTAACTTGGTAATATCTAAAATATTTGATTTCAAAGCAATTACCCGGCACCACATGAAATATTTTATATTTGTATGTAATTAACACTAGGCGATGGAGTATGCAAGTAATTCCAGTTACTTTATCATGGATTACAGTGAATATAGGAAAATTCGCAGCATAATTATATCTATCTTCCAAATGCTTCTTCACAGCTAAATTATGTGTTTATTTCTAATCTCTATTGTATAAGAATAAAAACAAAACATGTACAATAGTATCTTCAGTGATCTTTATTAATTTCAGAGGTGGTCATCTATATATAGTAAAGTACTTGGTCACTGAAGCCAAATGTAAAGCTAATGTGATTAAAAAGAATAAAGAAACTCCTCTTCATATGGCAAGTAGGTATGTTGTAAGTATATAGACCTTTATGCAGCACCTGAGTGTAAATGTTTGCACCAATTTGAATATCTTTTCTACAATGCATGAATGAATTCCAAAATTCATACCTAGAGATTTTAACCAGTGCTAGAAACAAGTTTCATTTAGTAGTTAAAGCATAGCAGGAGTACTAAATGATGAGTCCAAAGACACGAGGCCAATTAATGTAATTGAGCTGCTTATGACTAATTATTTGTTATAACAGTTTTACCTGCCAAAGTACTATGGATTTATGTTAAAAAGCTCAGCAATGAAACATAGGAGTATTTCTCATTGAATCAAAATTGCTTATTCGTTTCTAATCCGTATGTTAAACATAAAAAACACATGCACAATGGTTACTATTGTGATCTCTAATAACTTCAGAGTTGGTGATCTAGATGTAGTAAAATGCCTGGTGACTGAAGCTCGCTATGAACCTAATGCTACTGATGAGAATGGTGAATCTCCTCTTCATGCAGCTAGTCGGTGTGTTGTATGCATACATACGTAGAATGCTCTCTGTAGATTATTATGTAGCAAGGAATATAATATATATATGTTATTATCGTATACGGAATTTTTGAGTTGTTGCAAAAATTCTGTTTATTTCTCAACCCTATGCATGACATTAAATGGGCACCATGCAGTATGTATAGGTTAGATGCGGAACCGAGGTAACTAAGCGTGGTAGAGCGCCAAGGGATCCAAGGGACGCTACTAGGGAGCCCGAGGCCCTCTCCCATGCGTAGTTACCGAGCCGACGTGTCTGGCCGATTTAGATTCGTTCAAATTATAGGAAAAAATGGCTGCAACAAACGATCTATTCTGCGATGAAGCACTCTACTGCTTGGAGCAGAGCGAAGACGAAGAGCTAGACAGAATAATGCTTGTTGCCAGCTTGGAATACGAGCGTAACACTCCTCCAACAGTGGGTAGTAGCTTGCTTCTGTGCGTCGTCTACAACTACTACGAAACCCACCCCCTTTGACATCCCGTAATAAAACGACGTCACAACATACGCATAATACACACGATAAAGTGTTTTTTTCAGGGACTGCACAGTAAACTTTTTCGTTGGGAAAAAGGAATAGCATTCTTTCTCACACTGCACATGCATGTGCATCCTAGTATAATCGCGATTGCTGTTATGCGCATGCTCCGTGATAGAAAACCCCATTGCTATATTATACGCACGACAGAAATTCAAGCAAAACGGAAGAAGTGCTTTCTTCACAAGAGCGAGGTGAAATCGTAGCAGATAGTAGGAGCATTATTCTAGTGTAGCCTAACATGCCAGCAGGAGAGGAATTAATCTGCGCATGCTCCCTAATAGAATAAAGTAAAAATTCTATTATCAACCGCCTTCTATTTTCGGCCACTTGTTTATGGACTATGCAGTAGTTAGACTGAAGAAATACATATCATTCGAAAGCTCTAGGCTAGAGTAGTCGAATAAAATTACATGCTTTGAATTTCCTGGCTAACTGTGGTTAAATGAGGGAATAATGTACCAGTCGAATATTGTCGAGCATTCGGCCAAAACTTTCTATTTTCAGACGTTCTGATCGTACCTGGTACCAGAGCGTCGGATATTAAACTCAAGTATACCAAAATGAAAGGCAACTCTTCCTCTCTATGCTGGCAAAAAAAGAGCAACAGAAACCCAAGTATGAAGGATGGGTGAGCTGACAAACATGGCAAGGACCCGCTTACAATAATGTAGGTCGCGAACAAAGATTTTGACATTTAAGCTGAGTATGTGCTAACAATGATGACCATCGAATTTTTCTTAGTCTATTTTCAAAAACAACTAGAAGTGCTCCATTGCTGTGAGATGTGCTTCGTGATTTTGCTGCAATTTATACGCCAATAATACCGTTTTTAAATGAATTTTATTATTTTTTGGTCCATTATTGGGGTTCTGACCGAAACGAAGGAAATGTAACCAGTATAACTGCACGCCTGATACACTAAAAACTCGTTAATAAGACAAAGAAATACCCAAAATGACCTGATACTGACAGATATTAGCACAACATTCAAAATCCTTGTTCGCGACCGTCCGATTATTGTGAGCGGGTCCTTGCCATGTTTGTCAGCTCGTCGATCACTCATACTTGGGTTGCTGCTGCTCTTTTTTAGCCAGGGTAGAGAGGAAGCTACAGCAATATATTTTGATAGTCTATCAGTTCCATCCCTTAAATATTCCACATAACATTAGGTGGTTGTTGTTCCACGTTTAAAGCAAGCAATTGATTTTTTTCTAGCTTTCCTCGTTCTTAGTACTAAAAGCAGGTAAGTTTACTCTGTTTTGTGGCTAACAGAGTGTTTAACCCGGGAAGGGCTGCATTAAAGAACGAAATACTTTAAAAAAGTAGCTGACAATAGACAATGCCACTAGCCAAATCTTGATTTTATACAAAGCCTCCAAACAATCGTTATGTATTTTCTAAGCTTGAAGGTCGAAGGTAACGCGCACGCTCAGTGGTGACTGCCGGACGGATAGCTTTTGCTGGAGGCATACGGTTAGCAGATGAATAGCCACTTCGTATACAGAATACAGACTGTAGATAGTTATGCAGCATGGAATTTTTATCAGTGTAAATTTTGCATCAGGTTAATAATCTCTCTTGCAGTAGCAAATTTTGGAGTATAACATAATTACTTTAACTGGGGTTAGAATAATTTGTGCAAATATACAGGGAGGATACAAATCCTGGACCCTGGACTCTGGACTGGACCGTAGACTGGACTATGGACTGAGTAAAACTCTTCATGGATAAAACAATAACGTCTGAGCTAACTGTGACTCACCAATGAAGAGAAGGCAACACAAACCAGCCTATGAACTAACTGTGACTCACCAATGAAGAGAGAGCGACACAAACTAGCCCATGAACAAACTGTAACTCACCAATGAAGAGAGAGCGACACAAACTATGAGCTAACTATGATTCTGTTCCACCAATTCGATGTGGGAGACGGCAACACCAAGTAGCTTAGGCACCGGTTGGCAGACAATACTCTTCCCGACTTTGACTATAGAGGGTGATGCAGGCTAGCTTAGCTCGGTAGGTGAGGCAACTAAGCAAATGAGGCACATGCTAGCTTAGGTACAGACAGATTAAAAGCGTCAGGAGAAGGAGGGGGAGTTCTACTTATGTCACACTCGTTAATTGGCGGAAACAGTTGGCTGGCCGGCCTGCCTAGCTACACTAGTTTCTCACCGGCTAGTTTGCTGGATGGGATCTCAGTTAGCTCAAGGGCTTACCCAGGCTTCTTTGTGTCGCTCCCTCTTTATCTACTGGCTTGATGAGACATAGTTAGCTCACCATACACAATAATCCAGCTTTCCACAAAGAATTTTTATTCAGTCCAGAGTCCAGGGTCCAGGTTTTGTATCCTCCCAAATATATAGGATTTTTTTAGAAAAAGATAATATGAGTTCATTTTTCATATTGTATGTATATATGACAGCAAAAATGTAACATGCACAATAGTAACTTTTGTGATCTCTATTAACTTCAGGGATGGCCATCTAGATGTAGTAAAATACTTGGTCACTGAAGCTAAGTGTGACTCTAATGTGATTGACAAGAATGGAGAGTCTCCTCTTCACACGGCAATTCGGTATATTGTGTATAATGTATTCTCTAGACTATCATCTCTGTGAGGGTTACAGCATCTGTGCTGTGTGTCCGTCTATCTGTCTATATCAGACATCTCGCCTTAGGAAACATGGTTTGGGCTGAAACACTGTCATGAGCAATAGTATGAGAGGTTTATACAGTTTAGGGGTGTTTTAGACGTGATAGTAATGCATTATTTGGTGGGAGCGAAGCAAGAGGCACGAGTTCGTCTCCTCCAACCTTGCTGTTTTTTATTTTGCATGAGACGTACCCACCTCCCACATACTCTGCCTTCCATGCTTTGTATATAGGGATGGGCGAGGTTTACTATGGGGCAAATCTGTGGGGCTAGTATTGATCGCGCATGCGTGAGGGTTACAGTACTCGTTCTGTGTGTCCATCCGTCCGTTATCGTACATCTCGCTTTTGGAAGCATATTATGCGCTCTAAAGCAAGCTACGTGTTCTTTATGCAATGGACGTCAAAAT
>JAODVQ020004200.1:5198-22211 GCA_025400075.2 Phenganax stokvisi
CTAGCTAGTGTGGGAGTAGGAGGTTAAGTGGAGTTTGATATACCCACAAGTACTCCAGTGCTACACTGTGTGGAGTGTCCCACTGACATTCAGTCTCATACACCCACACTCACTGGTGGGTTTCACTCCAGAGTATCGAATGATGCAGACATTACATACCTATATGTACTGGAGTTAATGTCTCTCTAACTCCCCCTTGGGTATATTTAACAGCTTCTAATCTCCATTCTCTACTAAGACCACTACTTAAGTGTCCAATGCCCACGGAATTCCAGAACTACCATATTGTAATTGAGAGAGAATGGGAGACACTTGGGATGAAGTTAGTGGCCACTTGAAGCCTCAAGAGGTGGTTTATACTAGACCCAAAGGGTGTGGGAACAGCAGGAAATGATTTGCCCACAATGAGAGAACTAAAACTGAGAATCTAGGCCAAACAACCAACAACTTTGACTATAGAAGAATCAGAGGGTTGTATTGTCATACATATGTATATACATAATGTACTGATGACTCGCTCTGAGCACAGAACAAAGTGTGTGAGTTGCTAACCTCATCAAAGAGGCGGTCAGCTCCGACATCAATTATGACGGACAAGTCCTGGCCAAGACAGACTCCTGCCTGGGTCACAGCATCTCTCATTAGATCCAATCCACTCTCTAGACGGTCCAGCTGAGGAATATAGGCCCCATTTGGTCCAACCACTGGTGTCTACAGGCCAGAAATAGTATATACAGGCTGAGTGAGAAACAGAAAGAGTGTGAGTCACATTATTCAAACTCTATGTTTGAGCATTTATGCAGTTAGCGAGAGAAATTGTGTAAGAGTTTCAGAATGTTAACTGTGTATAATTATTATTTACAATATAGTGCTAAAATATGTAAGTTGTAGTTTGAAAAATTGTACACTCTATTGTTAAACGTACATCCAGGTTAACCAGCTGCATCTGTAGTTCGTGAGGTAGGTTTGTACATGAAATTCACAAGCTCGACCTGGTTGGCTGCTGTCATACTCACTAGAAAACACTTTTTGTATTGTACGTGATTGTGTGCACCAAAAAACATTCTTCATTAATACACTATTAGTCATTCATAAAATTAAACGAAAACCATAATACATACAAGTGATGTTCAAGCAATGTAGGCAGTGTCCTGGCCCTGCAAAAAAGTGACGCCTAGTTACTAAAAAAACATTCAACTGCACCATTTGGATAAAACAACTGTGCTCACTAAATTCGGTTCTTTAGATCTGAACTCATCAAGCCAACCCTTCAGGTTCTGGGCACCTCAAAAGTGACCAGATCAGTGAGATGTCTAGCTTAATAGATTCAAATCATTACTAAAGATACTCGGCTATTTTAGAGACTTTGAGAGGTTTGGAAAACCACCAGATGAATGATTTTCAATCATCTATGTACAGAGGCAAGTTTGAGAGCACAGTTTGAGGTCATGGCCACAACTACAAAGTCCCCAGTCATGAATTACAACCACTCTCAAAAAACAACACACTTTAACACATTGTGAGCCATTAGCCAGTCTGAATGGGACAAACACGTCAAGGCTATTTGTGAGAGAGTATGTTATGGGATCTGGAGACAAATGAATAATACACTACGCTCTATTCATGCAACACACCAAGCCGTGGCATGTATATACATTGGTCACTGAAATTTTTCTTCTAGGGAACTCGTGCCCACTACACACACAAAACTAGGAGATAACATGACTTAGTATGCATGGTGTATAACCAGCTTTAGTATAGGGAGAGTGGAACAATTTGTTCTTGTAGTGTGTATCGCCCTTACTTCACACTATAATGCATTGAGAGGGGCAATCCAAAACCTGCTGGACGACAAACCATTCATTTTGCCAAGGGCTACTTCAAAACCTCTTTCAATCACGCATTTTTATGCAACACATTATTGTCCAACTGGTACGTGTACATACTTGAAATACCTTTTTACAGCACTCTCAGCATATGCAAGGCACCACCACCACCTCAATATTGCATGAACACCCTCTCAATATAGTTTTCATATTATTAAGTACATAAGTATACACCTTTCTCAGACAGGTGTAGTAGAGTTGATAGGGGGTGGAAGTTACATAGATGAACGGACACACACTCACACATGTGCATAAACGGTGCATGGGAAGGGGTGGAATATTATGCACACTTAGCCACAGGCTAGGGTTATCAGCGTGTTGTGACTTCCAACATGGCCAGTATCAATGGTACTCCGACCACATGTGTCTATATCTACTCTCTGCCTCTCCCTCTCTCTCTCTCACTCTCTCACTCACTCACTCATCCAGCCACCCTCCTCCCTATCCCCAATCAAAGCTCTTTGTTCTTAGTATAAGCATCCTGAGGCAAAATGGTACTACTACACTATGTATGTATTACACACACATAGCAGTAGAGCTGCTCACCCCATTCTTTGCTGTGAGCAGTGTGCCCATTGACCGATACACTGATCCTAGTAATAAAACCTGCTCTGGTAGAGTCCTGTAGGGATAACATCATAGAGGATACTGAGTCGTTAAAGCCTGCGTGACATGGTAAATAGAACTACATTTACAACCTAGTGCTTATTGTACCTGCCAGGGAGTGGAAGGATACAGAATTCTCTGATTCTCAGTTTACCACAGCCACCGGCCAGGATAGATGTGATTGGTATGGGTAGAGACAGAGAGGAGGGAGAAGGACATGAAGAAAAGATGGAAATGAGATGGTCATAGAGAGGGCAAGAGGAGAGGCGAGCTGCGGCCTCTGCCACTGCGAGAGAGGTTACCAGCAGAGCTGATGAATGGAGCTCTTTTCCTTCTATTATACACCATGGACCCAACAATAGAATTTTGAATGAAAAAAAAAGAAAAGAACAGAACAGTATTATACATAAGACAAGGACAGTATATACTTACACCACGACAAGCTCACACATATTATATATCATCCACTAAAACACTACCATCACTATCAATCTCCAGCCACCCCTTTCCTCCACTGATCTCTACATCTCACTCCATCACACATTCCATCTCTCTAGCTCACAGCTCTCTGTCATGAGTGGAGGGTGGACCAGCTATGGCAGTATGCACATGACTAGGCAATCCACACAAGGCCAGGGCAGACTATGTACACGCTAGTGGTATACCTTACTACACTATGTGTCATGGTGAGTGAATCAGTAGGCAGAGACACACATAAACCTTACTCAGTAATACAGTACTATCCTCATCCTTGGACTCTTACTGCACATGAGCAATTAATGTGTGCTGATCTTGGCACCATATAACAAGTGGAGAGCCTAGTCTGTGTGAGCTCATGTGCATCACAAAAGATGGAGAGGTGATGGATGTCCTAGCAACCAGTGTGTATATGTTGTCAAACTTGCACATGTGAAATCGCAGACCAGGTTTTCTCCTCACTTACACATTTCATGCATGCACACATCAACGGAATAATTCTCTCAAACAGATGTGAGAGAGTGTGAAGAAGAGAGGCTAACAAACACACACGCTCATCAACACCTTTGTCTGTGAGACAAGATATAATAGAGTCAATTTCTTGCTGTCGAAGGGGTGAATTTGACACCAGAGCTGGAGCTACAAAAAATTAGTATCAATAGATGTAATACAACAGGTTAAATACATGGCATTGTCCCCAGGACTCCTCTTATGAATGGGGCTTGGGGACAAGGCTAAGTGCAATAAGCTGCTCTTAAAATTTGTTAATCAAATTATGCAACAAGACACTACACATAGTCTTTTACCCTTTACACAAAAACATAAATTTGCTTTTTAGGAGATGTCTTTTGATCTCACCGATGTAGGTGTTGAAGCTATCATATGCAAACACTGCATCTTCCTCCTCTTTCTTGCTGACTTCACTGGGCTCGCTTCTTACCCCCGGATCTGGAGTGTTGGAAACTCCTTTCTTTTTCTTATTGGACGGAGAGGTGGAGGACATGGGGGCAGGGGGAGGAGGGGGAGGCTGGGAGCTCACGGGCACACTCGCAGACGCTATACACTATGTAAGGAAAAGAATTTGATAGCCACATGGTACTTGTAATTTAGAAATTGGCTCACTTTGTTCTTGCCGTGCACTGTACAGTGTATACTGACATGGATAGCCCTGCCACCCCTGTCATCTATACCACCACGACATATCCCTTCACTAAGGACAGGGGGTATGGCTAGATCACCCAAGTAGTCAGCCTGCATGAAGGTAAACCATTACTCTTGGTGTGCAGACTACTTTATGGTGTATTAGTTGTTCCATATATATTAGTGGGAGGGGCTAGATACACTGTGTAGTCGAAAATGAATGCATGATCCTTGCAAAGCACGTCTTTTGTGATACCAGTAGCTATAATATCCAATGCTCGAGCTTACACACCAGCTGTGTTTACGTCCGTCATAACTCAATGAAGCATAATAAAAATAGTGCGTAGCTCCCAGCTAGCTCGCTAGTCAAACACGTGGGTGGGGAGAGCTCACCATGTATCCGTACACGTCCTTCGGAGCTGCAAGGAACAACTGGTTCAGGAGCTTTTCCACGGTGCCAGTCACGTTGTGCTGGGCGTAGAAGGCCATCGCCTTCTCGCTCAGCTCCCTGCGTCGTTCCTCCTGCGCGGATTTCTTTCTGGGACACGAGCTCGCACGAGCCGCCATGTTTTTAGCTCACGAGATGCGCAGTCGTTGCTATGGCTACCAATAAACATGGCCTGTGCTGCCACGGCTGAATTTCTGAGCTAGAGAGAGAAGGAAAACACGTCCATTCTTTATCAGTACTGCAGCTAGAGAAGAATCTAGAAGGCGAGATAATGGCTGACGATGAGAAGGAAGGTGCCGGCAGTGGAGAAGACAGCACCTTTGAGGCGCTGGAAAGAGATTTCCAAGAGGTTTGAAGCCATGATTCGACCCAAACTTTGCACCATTTAGCTCTTTTATAAGGTGCTGTCCGAGCTAATGGGAGACCAGAGTTTGGAAAAGTTTCGCGTGGAGTACGAAAAGCTGCACCAAGCACTGAAAAAGTCTCACGAGAGCGAGAGGAAACTCATGAACAAATGTCGCGAGCTCAACGCCGAGATTATCGCCAACTCGGCCAAGGTCACCACTGCCCTGAAGCTTTCCCAGGAAGACAAAGGAACTATCAACACCCTCAAAGAGGTAATACGTATTAAATCAATAGCGCTTTACATAATAATCCACAATGCATCAATGTGTATTAGGAGATAGAAAAGCTGTGGAAGATGGTAGATGCAGCACACGAGAAGGAATCAAAGGCCAGAGACACTATAAACCAGCTGAAACTAGAGATTGCCAATCTAACTAAACTAGTAGAGCAGGGAGCTGGACTCAGTGTAGGCCAAGAATCACTGTAAGGGGATCCACTTTAACTTCAATTGAGAGTTATCTCCCTCTGTGTCTATAGAGTCCAAGATCTTACCAAAGAGAAAGATGAGTTGGTTAAAGAAAGGGATTCTCACTTGAAGCAAATAGTCAATGTCAGTCTCACAAACTGCATTTAATTCTAAGTGGGATCTGGTTTGATTTTGTTTATAGATGCGTCAGAAAGTAGCTGAGGCCAACGATCGGATAAAAAAGGCTGAAACAGACAGAGAAACTGCAGAATCAGCTGTCATGGCGGTCAGTCCTATTCACTTACATACAACCATAGAAGATTTAATTTAAACTTTCCTGCTCCAGCTTCGTGATAATATCACAGTCAAAGAACAAGAGATTGATAAAGAGATGAGAAGAAAGACTAAACTAGAAAAGGAACTGAGGCAGTGTCAGGTATTACAACGCACTGCACCTTACCTTAGAACTTTATGACCACATTTGAAGGCTGAACTGAAAGCCAAAGGTGAAGATGTAGAAGCTAAACAAAACCAGCTCCAACGATGTGAAGAGGAAATTAAAAAGTATGAACAACAGATTAGAGATGCAAAGGTAGTGT
Source organism: Phenganax stokvisi (assembly GCA_025400075.2). Taxonomy (NCBI): domain Eukaryota; kingdom Metazoa; phylum Cnidaria; class Anthozoa; order Malacalcyonacea; family Clavulariidae; genus Phenganax; species Phenganax stokvisi. The sequence goes on from JAODVQ020004200.1 coordinate 11,166, forward strand.
ATGTTACAAGCACACATGTATAAACTTCATGTGAGCAAATAACATCACTGTTTAGACCATGCATGACCGGACATTGGGAGAAAATAACTTACTAAAACAGAGAATCGAACAACTAGACATCAAGAATAAGGAGCAGCTAGACCTGAGTGTGGAGTTGGCAGAGCGAAACAGCCAGATGGAGAGAGAGCTAATGAAGAGAGAAGATGAGGTCCAGAGGTTCAAACAAGAGATAATGACTGGAAACAAAGTGAGAGATGGACTGCAGAAAAGACTCCGCACTGCGGAGCAGCAGAAGGCAGATCTAGAGAGCAACAAGGAGAGGCTGAAACAACAGATTGGCTCTCTTGAAAGAGGTATAAAAGAAATCTGAGGTATATAGTAAGGGTTTGTTTAATGCTCTATTTAGAACTGGAGAGCCAAAGAAGACAGGCAGAGCTAGATAAGAGAGCATATGAAGACATTGTGAGGGAGAGAGATGCCCTAAACAAGGTCTAATACGATATACATTGGGCTCTAATGATGATGATGATAATATATACTTCATGGTTATTCTCAGGGTCTCAAGAAATCAGAAGGAAACACAGAAAGAATTGAGCATGTGTTGAAGATCAAAGAACAGACAATGCAGCGTCTACAGATGCAAGTGCAAGCTCTGCACGAGGAGATCAGAAAACAGAATCAACAGATCAAACGACTTGAAATAGAGAAAGAGGGCTACAACAAGGAGGCCATGGACACCAAGCACCGATGCATTGAACAAGTAAGACTCACACGTTATGATATAAAAGGCATAATTGTTATACACACAATGAAAGATGGAGGAGATGAAGAGAAAAGAAATGGAACTGTACCAACTAAAGAAAAAATCAGCTGAATACGAGAGCAAACTAAAACAACAGAATGTACAGTACATTTATACCTAAAGGCTCTCTATTCTAACCAGTTTTTCAGACACTCTATGAGGCAGTGTGTGGAGAGAGAAACATGTGCAGTAAGAGCCTCATTGAGGCCAGGGATGAGATTACAGAGATAAAGAGGAAACTGAAAATCATGTCTCATCAAATTGATCAGCTCAAAGAAGAAATAGCAGCCAAGGTTTACTTTCTCATTCCCACTCATCTAGTGGTATTCAAAATTGCTCCTACACTAAGGGCTGAGAGTAGTAATGGGACAGGTGTCCTCTGATATCATCTATTCAAAGACTGTCCTCTTTCATACTTTAACTTGAACAGGGGCAGTAATAGAATCCTTTTATCTCGTGCTCCATCCTTAGGGAGGATTCTTTGAGTGCCCCTTACCTTTACTGTGATACATAGGAACGTGCACTGGTCAAGAGCAATGCAGACCTGACCCACCTGGAACATGAGAAAGAGAGTCTGAGTGCTGAGATCTCGAGTCGACGACAGGAACTGGATCAGAGCAAGAAACTACTGGAACACCAGAGAGCCGAGGAGGCCAAACTGAGAAGGATAATTTCAGAGGCCAGTGCTGAAAGAGCTCGGCAAAAGAAGGAACTTGAGCAGGTAAGAAAATCTCACCCTCTCTCACTTTAAGAGCTACATAAGTATAATCTACTACTCTATGTAGGTGATCAATGAACGTGATATTCTAGGGACTCAAGTAATTCGGCGCAACGACGAACTGGCCCTGCTCTATGAAAAGATAAAGATCCAGCAGTCCACTCTGAACATAGGAGAAGTCCAGTACAGCCAGAGGCTGGAAGACATCCGTATTCTCAAGTTGGAAGTGAGGCGAATGCGAAGAGAGAGGGCTACACTCTCTAAGAGTGTCTCTAACATGGAAGACCTCAGGTACACATTATATTCAATGAAAGTAAAGTTTACACCTTACAAAAAAAACCATAAGATTATTCAATTTACAAAGCCCCATTATGTAGGAGAGAGTTGTACCATGTTCAAAGAGAATTGCTGAGAGAGAGGACCCGCTGCAAGGCACTGGAGGAAGAGCTGGAGAACCCAATGAACATCCATCGCTGGAGAAAACTTGAGGTGGGGAAGACAAGGGTGGGTCATAAAATTATATCCTTCCTCACCCACAGGGTAGTGATCCCAGTACATACGAGATGGTGCAAAAAATACACATACTCCAGAGGAAACTTATCCAGAAAACTGAAGAGGTAATAATAGCTCTGGAAGACACAATGGTAGCTATATATGTACCATGATATCCTGTGCTTCATGAAGGTTGTAGAGAAGGAGCTGCTTATTCAAGAGAAAGAGAAACTGTACATGGAACTAAAGGCCATACTACAGCGTCAACCAGGGCCTGAGGTGGCTGAACAGCTCCAGATCTATCAGCAAACTCTCAAGGAGAAGACAAAACAAATGAAGGTGGGCTCGGCATAAGAATATTCGATATCAACTCTTACTTCACTTCCAATAGAGTATGGCATCAGAGTTGAACATGTACGAGTCACAGGTGTCAGAGTATCGCATGGACATTGACAGACTACAGAAGGAAATGCAAGAGATCAAGAAAAAGTACTTTCTTCAAAAGAAAAGGGAAATGAGGTATGTATGTAATTTACATTAGAACCACTCTCAGAAAGTTATTCTGCTGTGTGGTGTATCCAGGACAAAGGATGCAGGACTGACACTGCCCGTCATACCAACAAAAAGAACAGAACTGCCTTCCTTCAAAGGTGGTGGATTCAATTTCAAACACACTCAGAGAGCCTTGGCATAGAACAGACCTGTATTATTATTCAGCTTTATGTATTACACTGAATGTATTGGACTGTATTAGTCAATTGGCTCTATTTCAAGTTGACTTCCATGTACTTAATGCTCAAAATTGGCTACTACACCGGGCACCACCCTATGATACAGAATTATTTTGTAGACTTCTAGTACACCTAGTTTCACTTGTTTTGTAAAAGCATTTTTATGCTTTTAGAAAGGGAAAATGAATAAGTGTTATATGGGCACCTAGAGTCTGGGTAAACTATTATATCAGATGAGTAATAGGAAACAGTAAGCTGAAAGCTAAAAGTTGGTGCACAAAACAAAACAGGAAAATGAAAGTTACTGAGGTGATAAGAGTGAAGACTAAATGGTGTCAAGGTGAAAGTGGAGGATTAAAAGGACCATCGCTAGTGTCTGTTATGATGGGCGTCACGTAATCACTGTTGGACAGGAGAACGGCCGCAGCTCCGAACCGAGGGAAGGGGAGACTTGTGACTGGAACCCACTTTAACTGGCTTGGATCATAGCATTCCACAGTGTCCAGATACTCTGCTCCATTAGACCCACCTGAATACAACACAGAACCATCATTCTCTCTTTCTACAATGTGACTATAATAGCATGTTTGTTCTTACCTATGACATAGATCATATTGCCCATGGATACAGTGCATAGCCCAACACGAGGTGTCGACATGCGAGCAGTGATGGCCTCCCATTGGTCTAACTGAGGATTGTAAATCTCTGCCATGTTAATGACCTCTTTCTCCGACTGTCCCCCCACTACAAATATCTCCTGACCCAACAGGGCGGCACCTATGTATAGAACGAACAAAACAATAGCAGAGTATTGAAGCAAACAAAAGTAAAGGCAACAGTAAAAAATAACATTCTCTGCAGTCAGTCTCTCCCAGCACACACTGTCACCATTCATCCAAATAAACATGCATTAACTATCATTAGCGTAGCCAGGTGCTACATCACGGGAGAATAGCTCACATACTTACCAACAAATCACCCATGAAGTAGATTATACCAAACAACTCAAGAATTACATACATACATACATACCTGCATTGGCCCTGGCTGCACACATGTCTGCTATACTCTCCCATTTACGGTTGATAAAGTCGAATCTTTCGACAGAGCGATGGAGTCCCACGGTATTCTGTCCTCCAATGGCATAGATCCTCTGATCAAAGTACACACTAGTCAGGTCGCTGCGGGAATTGGTCATTGGATGCTGGTACTGCCATTCATCCAAACTGGAATCGTAAAACTCAACCGATTTTAAGAAGACGTTCCCACTGAATCCGCCCAGGACGTAGATTCCTGCTGCCGTCGTGATGGCCGTGCAGCTACGTCGGGCAGTGTTGAGTGGGGCAATATACCTCCAAGAGTTGGTGAGAGGAGAATACTTCTCAACCGTGGCCACTGGCTCCATATGCTCCACACCGCCAATTGCATAGAGCTCACCTTTGAATACAACCAGGGTGAGGCGGTTACGGCGTAACTGCATCTTGGTCCCACTGTTCCAGCACTTGGAGTGGGCATTGTAGTAGGAGACGTCGCTCAGAGAGAGACCCGAATCTCCAGTTCCTCCGGCAACGCAGAGGATTCCAGCAATGGAGCTACGAGGCTGGATCTTCTTGGGATTGAGGTACATGGCCGTAGCTGGGTTGGTGTGGTAGTCATGAGCATCTTGCAGCATGATCTTTCCACTGGGTAGAGAGGTGAGGAGTTCGTTTTTCCCAGCTACCTTAGTGAGGAATGTGTTGGAGAGGATGGGGAATCGGACATGGCGGTATAGATACTCTGTGTACTCTTTACGGGAGTCGAGATCGTGATTGATCCAACGAGTGACAGCTTCATAGACGTCTTCCTCCGCTTTGATAGTTATATCGTCACTTGACACGAATTCCTCCACCTTGTCCACTGACAGTAAGAGGAATTCTTCCTCTGTAGAGACGCTGGAGAAGTGCTTGTAGCTGTACCGCTCAGCTGATTCGGCCAAGGCCTGTAGGTGGTGCATACGAGCAAACTCGGCAATTCCCAAGCAGTTTGAGGTGCCCAGGTGTTTGGCAATGAATCGTTCGCATGCCGAGACTATATCCATGAGTCCGAGCAGGCTGGCGGTCACTAGTATACCCTGGGCAGTGGTCTCGGTGATCTCCAACCGTCCTGTGTACGCGTAGCCGACGATACGCTTCAAGCCTTCGGCGTCGACGTTCATGAGTGTGATGTCGTGCTGTGCGGACTCTTGCATCTTGGACGTGAGCATTGCTCTAAAGTAGGGTATGTTGGCAGCTAAGACCAGGCGGTGAGCAGGGAGAGAGAGCACGGGCTTTCCGACTGAATTCTCCGCCAGTAAGTTGACATCGCAGAGCTGCCGATGACGCCAGAGCTCGTCCATCTGCCGGCAACTGTTGACCTGATGATCGTTCACCGTGTACACGTAAGTGTCACCCATGATTCTGCAAACGACACTGGGTGCAACAACTGGAAGAACTCTGCTTGCCCTCCCTCTAGTATAAGCTACTACTAAATGAGCATGTATAGCGTGTGTGTGTAAAAAGGGAAAACCACACATTTCTATGCACAAACCACACCCACCAGTGCGGAACTTTGACCTCCTAAAGTAAATGGGCGGAGCCCCCCTGTAACTTCTCTAGCTCTAATCAGCAGCAGCTCTGTACTCTCTCTGTGGCGATGAAGACGCTAGAAGACCTCTGCCTTGCATTAGTAGCCCGACATTTTTCCTCCTACCAGCGGCTAGAGAACCTGTTGAGTTCCCAACACAAAGAAATCCTCCTGGAACGCATGTGCCACCACGAACAACTGACCAAAACGAATCTACCGACCGTCTCGTACGCCCTATTCTCCCACACTCTGCAAAGGATCAGCCTCTGCTTCTCTTCTCAGTTGAACGACAGATGCCTGGAGCTACTGGGCGGTAGTGGAGCGCTTCCCACGTCAGTAACCATTCAAAAATGTCCCAATATCACAGGTGAAGAGGTCGTTTTGCTAAACCTCTGTCGTTTATAGCTAATTTTTCCACTTCCTGTATCTGACCCAGACAGAGGGATAGGTTTGCTGGGTAGAATATTGAGAAAGACAGTGGAACTGTTTCTCGTGGGATTGAAGCAGTTGACGGGGGATGGAGTACGCCACCTCATGTCGCGGAGTCTCAGACACCTCAGTCTTCAGGAGTGCAGCGGGGTAACAGACTCCGGGTTCACTGAGCTCATCAGAAATTGTCCCAACGTGGAGAAACTGTGTGTGGCTGAGCTGGACAAACTAACCGATGCGGCCTTCACCAGCCTCGCTGAGGTCCTGGGCAACAATCTAGTGAGTCTCTCGTCAAGATCTATGCAGTTCTCACACTCAGAAATTCCTGTGCTTGTTCCAGCACTTTCCTTACGTGAATGTTTCACACTAAGCATATATGTAACTATGATGATGTATATAGTATGTACCTACTGTTCTTCATAGGTAGAACTGGATGCCTGTGAGGTGAGTAAGATCACTTCAATAGCTACCACTGCCCTTGCCACTCATTGCTCCAGCCTCAAAATGTAAGACACAAATGTAAGATACTTTCCTTGTACATGTATACCACCTCTCATCCCTGTCCTAATCAATCGCAATACACACTTTCTCTCCGTAGAGTGAGCTTTGAAATGGATACAAATCTGGATGGATCTGGTCTGATCAGAGTGAGTCTATAACACCTCAGCCATTTTACTGCATCATATTATTATGGCACTGTGTGTTATTCTATGTACATCAAACAAAACAACTGATACAACTGCATCCATTAGCCAAACTTGAGCTCTCAAGCATTATTGCCCTGTTCCATTATATGATAAGTCTGACTGTAATATTAAGAACATGTTATAATGTATGTCTCAATCTTACTAAAATGAAGTAATAGTAATAGCAGCTAATCTTTATATGGTTTGTGAATTGTGAGAGTCAGGTTTGAGCTTCCTTTCTCAGAATACATTTTCAACAATTATTATTATTATTGTTCTTCTTCCTTACCTTTTCACTTCCTCCACTCTCCTTTCACTACTACCTTCAGTATCCAATTTATACTGTCTATTGTAGCTGGCTGAAAACTGTCCCATCGCTTCGCTCAACATGTCGTACTGTTACAAAGTGTTACCGGAGGCTGTGGAGGTGGTGGTAAGCATGCTAAGAGCTAAGGGAACCCTACAGACGTTTGAGGCGACGGGTCGTGGTCTCTCTCCCATCGGACTCGAACTCCTGAGCTCGACGCACACTCTCGGAAAGCTCACTCTCTGTGGAATCGACTTAGTCAATGACCAAACAGTGGAAATGGTATGCATACATAGAAAATCTCAAAGGGAGTGTATAAGCAATCATGAAGGGAGTACACATTACGGTATAGAATTTACATTATGAACGCATGTACTGCCACTCATGCCAATATTATTTCTGCAGTTAACTAGCAGTATGGCCAAGACTCTGATACAGCTAGACCTCTCAAACTGCTCCCTTACTGATGAGTCATGCTCTTCAATTGCCAGACACTGTAGGGCCATAGAGAACCTGGGTCTCCGTCACGTGAGGGAAATCACCGGAGCCCCTCTCATTAAACTCTTTAACGATGAAGAGAGAAACAAGAATGTCACCGAAGTGACTTTCTCTGGTTCTAAGAAAGTAAGTAAGGGAAGTTGTTAAAAATACATTGTTCACTTGTCTTAAAAATCAGTTAAAAGTTGCACTTAAGTATTTGACGTCATAGCTATCCCATCATCTTGGTAAAATGATATTCTCATGTATAAGATGTTTTAAATGATTCAAGTTGAGTTTTGAGAGTATTTTACTATGTGCAGGTACAGCCAGAAGTGGTGGAGGCTCTAGTATCAAACTGTCCCAATCTGGAGGTGGTAACTATGGCCGGATTGAGTGGCATCACAGATACAGTGGCATTAAATATTGCCCATTCCTGTCCCAACATCCAGAATGTCAGTTTCAGAAACTGCTCTGTGACGGATGTCGGGATCTGTGGGCTGGCTGTCGGGTGTCCCCAGATGGTCCTGCTGGCACTGGCCGGTGTCCACAGCCTCACTGATAAGAGTGTCCTGGCTCTCGCTGAGCACTGTCCCTACCTGGAGGAACTGTATATCTCTGGCTGCGATAAGATCACCAGACAATCTGTTACCTACTTAAAGGTTGGGAGTGAGTCTTCATAGTTAGTGATAGCCTTTTATACATATCAGCCAGTAGAATTATTATAATGTGGTTTGATTTTAATATTGGTGTTATGCAGATCATTATGAGTCTTTCATCCCTCTCTTGCATTATGTAATATGTAGCATGTAGTTTGATAAGACTAAAAATGTACATAACTTTATTACAATGTGTATTATACATAAACATGAACTGGTATTGTATGTATGTGCGTGTCAATTTCTTGTAGGTCCATAATAGATATACTGTTCTTAGTAGTCTCCCCCGCCCACATCTCTTGTATTCCTGTGCTTGACTTACATAGAAGTAATGGAACATTGAATCGTGACCTGACTTCACCGTAGAATAATACACTGAGTAGTAGGTCACTCTCTACTACACATCCGGTGAGAATTCCTACAACGGTTGCATGAGATTTGTACACACTTCTATAACCAAACTCGGTCTTCATACAGTGGCAGGCAGTCTCAGGTGACAGCTGTGGTTAGTGATTTTGAAGAAGTTGAAATCACTCTATTCTTATTCCACATCAACAGCTTTCAAAAACCACAAATATTTTCATTGTCTTTGAACTCTTTTATTACGTACTACAAGTTCACCAAAACATCTCTGCACTGGTATATATGTGTAGTAGCTAAAAAGTACCATACAAAGGAAGATTGGCCAGTGCACAATTTTCCCGAAATCCTCCAATAAAACATCGGAATAATTAATTTATAAATCTCACTAAATTGCTCTAAGTGTCCCCATAATAACCTGCTTAAATCATTTTTTTTCATGGTCCGAACTCCTGCAAAAAAACACAAGTTTTTATAACAGTGTGAAAATTTCCTGCTATAGCTGTTATTAGTTAATGTGGCAGGAGTTTAGCTAATGTGCCTGTGAACTAGTGTTATAATCCCTGCAGGACTGTGTGGTGGGATGTGTGCAGGTGTTCCACACTAATCCCAGTGCTCCCATCGGTCTCCTCATGGCCAAGGACCTGGACACTGGAGTCTACACCAGGGTTGACAATCTTCAGTTTGATGCTGCGGAACAGCTCTCCAGAGCAAGAAAAAATAGAGGCCGTCGAAATTCTAGGAGAAAGAAATAAACATTTTAATCTATTAGCCGTGAATTTTTATTCCTTTTCTATTTTTTCCTTGTTGATGATATTATCAAGTTTCTCCATTCCAGTCTGTTGCGTGGGGCATGCGCACGCTGTGGCGGTACTATAAAAACATCACTCGGATTATTGTTAATTCCAAGATAGCCGATAAAAAGTTGGCAGTTCAGGGAGGACGGTGTGTGCTGGTTACACGTTATTCTCCTTCTACAAATCAAAGCATGTCGCAACTTTCTATGTTATTGATTGTGTCGCTTGCAGCCCTGCTGGTCGGGGCTCTTTCTAAGCCTAGACCGTTTCGGAGCGTCGAGGTACCATCAGGTGAGTGAGCTAGCTAAAAGAATTAGCTCGGAAATCGGCTCACTTAGCTAGTTAGCTAGTTAGCTTATGTTCATCGGTCTACCTACTCAGCTAGATAAGAAACCTGTTTGCTATTGTAGAAATGATCGAAGACTACAGTGTAGTGACGCCAGAAATCATCGAGATAAACAGAGGAGAAGAAGTGAGAACGAACTCTTACAATATCAGCTACTCTATATCTAGCATTATACGTTCCCTCTTTCTCTCTGCAGCATTTTCCTGAGTCTCTGGTCGTACTTCTGCGAACTGAAGAACATAACTTCACCCTGCAATTGGAAATGAATCAGTCAGTTGCTCATCAGTAGCTATAGCTAGCTAGTTATGAAAATGCAGGGAATTGATAGACAAAATCATTAGGCATGAGAGTGCCTGGTGGATTGGAGTGGTTTACCAGGGGGCTGATAGAGTTATGTATCTATTACAATAGCACATGCTGTGTTACATACTGTTTATATCATCTATTTGTTTTTTATGTGTGCAGTGTACTTGTGCCGCGTAAATTCCAATCTCACTCATTTGACAAGAATGGAAAACCCATTGTGAAGAAGGTGAGCAGAGAAAGACTGGGTTTAGTATAATGAGGGAGTGAACATACTAGATTTCTACTGAACCACTGGGCAAGAAAGATTCTGTGTATAGTATAAGGGACCTTGGGAACAATAATTGTATTGGTGAAAGAAGAGCCTCTTTCAGTCTGTAAAATTATCTTGTTTCATTACTAAGCAACACAATTATCAAAATTGCTTGCCAGTATTGCCAAAACAAATTGTGTGCTACCTAAGATTGCTACTGAGCTCATAGGAATATTGTTTACTGACATTATAATTCCCAGGGATGGAAGAATTGTCACTATCAGGGAGTTGTGCTGGAGAAACAAGGTTGGGAGGCTGTCATAAACCTCTGCAAAGGAATCAAGTGAGCCGTTGACAATTCTACTCTGTTTTCAAACAATAAAACAAGGTGTTGGCTTTTGCCCACACTTCTAAAGTATTTTTCATCCTGTATATTGTCCTGGGCTGACCTGCATAGACGATACAAGGCTCCACTCCTGTTGATTCTGTGCTAATGAGCCTACTCCACCCTGGCATACATACACGAACACACAATTTTCTTGTAAATTGTTTTCTACCCTGGATTATGTAGGTATTAATGAGTGCTTAGACCATAAGTCTGCAGGGGTTCATGAAAATTAAAGCCCCACAATGAGCACACATTTTGCCCACAAAGGACACGAGAAGAGAGGATGTGTATGCTACATCCAGCACCCACACCAAAAGCACAAAAAGCAGAAGCCCGCATAGCCTCCTTTATACATGGCCAGTGTCTTAGCAATGCAGTAGGAGTAAGGTGAATGATATCACACATCCTTGTGTTAAGTGCAAACATCCAAATATGTTGAAGCTGAGCATGGTAGATAGTGGGTGGTTATTGCAGTGAATCCCATTAATGTAGACTCACTGCTCACTAGCTGTCTTTTTAAGGCTGCTGTTAACTTCCCAGTCCATAGTGACTGTAGTACAATACCTTGTGATCTCATGTAACAAAATCTGGATATGGGGATTATTATTGCCATACAGTGCCACCTCCACAGGGATTGTTATCCTCAATAGAAACACAGAAGCCATTTCTAGAGGGCTTTGAAAGTCACAGCACTACA
>JAODVQ020004307.1:0-22135 GCA_025400075.2 Phenganax stokvisi
GCATACGCTAAACCTGCTGTCTGCGCCGAGGGTTTGCACTTCAGTGCTTTTCATTTATACTAGCCCTTAACTATGTAAACTCTGGCTAACGTTAAGGTGGTCAATGGGCACAGTGGACGGATGAGTTTTCGTGTCTTTGTTCTCGTCCTCGTCGACTTCGGCCTGCAGTAGTGGGACGTTACATTGCTGAATGTCGTTTGACGGCTCTGTGATAGCGTAACCACTATCTTCGGCGGGTGCAACCGGGCCGGTTTTCGGCTGTACGTAAGAATACTGCGAAGGTTTATTTCCCCGGTCGTTTATCGGATCGTACGACATGACGGATCATGCGCTGCTTCCCCGATCGCCGAAACTGCTCTTGGCAATAGATCTGCGCGGTTTTGCGGAGAAACAGCACTTTCCCTCCAAAAAGCGTATACGCAGGCGCGCAGCCCGATTGCGATCGGGCACGCGCATGCGCAGCTCACTTAAAATAATATTGTTGATTGCGCACAAAACAACGATATCTCACCATAAAAATGTGAAATCATACAACAGTTTAACACATGAAAGTCAATTTTAATTTCTGATAGATATCTATTTCAAACATTTCTTCTTGGGTTTCGAGTTATCCCAGGGCCCGAGAGATGCACACGAATCTGTCTGAATATACGAGCATGCACATCCACCAGTGGTTGGAAAAAGGCCTTGATTGGAGCCACAGCTATGGGCACAATGGCATACACCCAGAGAAGGACAACCTTCACGGTTGGACTGAATATCCACACGTGGATAAAGGACATCACTCCGTTTAGGAGGGCAAAAATAATGGCCAGAAAGAAACCAAAGATGAACACAAAGAAGTGGTAGGTGAAGAGCTTGACGTATTTGTAGATGATGCCCAGCACGTTGTAGTACGCCTCTATGGTCTTAGTGCTCTCGTGCTCTTGGAAACATTCTTTGAAGTCCAGCTGTGTAAGTGAAAATACCAGATTGCTGAAATATGGGACACAGGTCTAAATGTATAACCACTTGTAAATTCAATTTATCCAGTTATATACGTAGCTAAGCCACTGGTTAGCTAGTCTTCTAGCTAGGAATGTACATGAGGTCAATGCTACAAACGGTTATATAAGACCTGTACGCTAAGCTAGCTAAGTGTTCTATAACTAACGTTTAGGTGGTCAATGGGCACGGTAGATGGATCCTTTTTAGTCCTGCTCTCGTCTTCGTCGTCGTCAACATCGGCCTGCAGCAGTGGGACGTTACACTGCTGAATGTTGTTCGACGGCTCTACGGCAGCGGTGCAGGATTGGTAACCGCCTGCTCCGGCGGCGGGTGCACTAGCCGGGCCGGTTTTCGGCTGTGCGTAAGGATACAATGGTGGGTTGTTTCCCGGATCGTTCATTGGATCGTACCGCGACATGATGGGCTTTACTAGTGGCTAGCTGGCGCGTAGTCCTGCTGTCTCCTGCTATATTTACCTGCTCTTCGCTGTTTGTTACGGACGACTAGACTCGCAACGAGCCCCTCCCACCGTACGCAGGCGCAGCGCATAACGTTCACATGACGATTACATAACTAACACTTAAAAATTTAGCAGATCACCCACAAAAATTGCTAGGGAGCTATATTATACGAAAACTGTACATACTGTCCCGTTTGCCTACAAGTCTGTTCCTCCGCAGTACTCGTGCGGGGAGAGAACGAGGAACTTCAGTACGTCAGACAAAGAAACGATCCCTATAACCTTTTGTTCACTGTCCACCACTATCAAACGGTGCACCTGTGAGAATGAGAAAGCAAGGAGAGAATGAATACAGTGCTACAATAAATGGAGCTCAAAGTCTGGCACTTGCAAATATTTTTTTATCACTAAAAGTGTATGAACACAATTGAAAACCTTCGCACAATATTCAGCTAAAGCACAAATTCCATTCCAAAAATCAACATTCAATATTAGCTCTGTACAACTCACCTTTTTCACAACCAGCCTCTCTATAATTGTGAACAGCGTCTCTGTTAGAACACACGTATGAACCCTCTCAAAAGTCTAAAAAATGGCAAAAAGTTTATGATCCACCCACATTGTTACAATACTTTGGAAAAACTTGTTAATACACTTTTTTGTACTATTTGACCTCCGAAATAAGGACAACCACTTTACAAAGCATACAAATGTTGGTCCAAGAGTGTCCCATGTTCGGAGGTTTCACTGTATATACTCACGGGAGCTCTGTGCTTTAGTGCCTCCTTCAATGTAATGTCTAGATTGTTATAGCTTCTCTCTGCTGCCAGATTCTGGAAATTAAGACATGATTCCATACCGTATGGCTTGGAGACAGACACTAATGTTAGAAAAACTTACAATGACATCAAACTTGGCATAGATATCCACAGCTCTGCCTGTGTACACAATAGTTACAGAGCTCATTATAACACCACCACGTACAATATCACTAAGACCTATAGGTCTTAGTATATAGGGATGATACAGGTCATCTCCCATCATAGCAATACATTTGTGAAATTCCAGTTTCACTTTCATGTTACATTGAATACCATAATAGCGCTTTGTATAATTTCACTATTCTTCATAGATTGTTCACTAAGGCATGTTGTAAGAACATTTTGCAAGCAATTCAGCTAGTGAGTTGCTAAGCGAGTGCAAGTAATTGCTTAATGACACACACAGCATGCGACAGTTGGTATATTACGTATATAATGTATCCTATGTTGCATGGAAATAGAGTCACATAGATTCTATTTGCATGTTGTATACGACAAAGTCACACCGTGTAAAATTGGCCTTTAGATATAATGTAAACTGAGTATATACCTTTAGAGTCAATAATGGGAAGAGCCGAAACTCTTCTCTCATGAAACATGTTCAACGCCAATATTATGGGTGTGGTTTCACACGCCTGTGAGGAAAAAGGTCAAAAGTACACCAAGGGGGTGTGGTCAGGTGGTTGGAGAGAGACTAACCGTGGCAATGTTGTCGAATGTGCCGATCCCTAGTTCGCCTATTGATTTGTGCATGTACGATGGTTGCTGCTTTTCCAAAAACTGTCAAGAGGGGGGAGGAGAAGGAGAGGGAGAGTGTGTTGTGTATGTGTGAGTCAGAGAAGTGGAGAGGTAAAGCGTAAGAGGAGGAGGAGAAGGAGAAAGAACGACAGTGTGTATATATGAGAGAGTAAGCAAAGTATCAGACGTTTTAATTCGCATTTACAGGCCAGTTTAAATCTGGATTAGAATCCCCGATTGCTTTAATCCAGGCGGCATGTAAATGCACAAAGATGGATTAGAATCTGGGATTTAATATGGATTCTAAGCCACAATGTAAATGAGGCTTTAGTTGTATATAGGACTTTTGAGCTACTTTGACAACTTTAAACATACAGTAAGTATTATGAGAAAGTGGAGAAATTGTTGACTTACATTAAAGTATAGGAAGTGGAGCAGCCTCTTGTGTGTTAGAATATACAGTGAGTTGCCTGTCTTCTGATCGATCACGGGAAGTCTGTGGATCTTACCATCGACCAGCTTCTTCACCGCATCATATAGACTGTACCAGAGAGAAGGGAGGGATCTAGTCTAACTCCTCCTCGAACATTTTACGAAAGTTTTTTGCTCGTGAAAGTTTTGTCGGAGAATTTGTTGACGGAACATTTTATATACGGTACTAGGTACACTGACCTCTGACGGGGGTCAATTTGCATGAGAGTGCTCTTGAGTGTTGTAATCTTCTTTTCAGAATCTCTCCATTCTCCTATTGTCTGGTTCTCTAACTCATCCATACCCACCTGCCATGCATAATTGAAGAGGTAAGTAAGAGCCAGACAGGGCTAACCAGACGAATTTTAATTTGTTGTTCTTTTTGTGTGTATGTATCTGCATCGTTAGAACAAATAGCTGGCTTGCTGTGCTTGCAATTAGCTTTACATATAGAGCACTACATTTTAACATCTCTAGGACACTTTTGGACCACATGTTTGTCCCTTGTAGGGGTTGCCATGACAGTCTCTTATGCATACAAAGTGAAACTTTCTTTGAGGTTGGCCCACCCAAAATCTAATCTGCTATATATATATTTCGCATTGTTACACAAGTTTGAGCAATTTTGCACTGTAATATTAGTACGGTGAGTGTGTGTGTTGCGCTCCTATGACACTTATTAAGAGCTATACATACCTCCACATTGTCACATGCATTTCACATGCACTTCACGGTAACAAAAACACTCTCTAAGAGAGTACACATAACAGCCATAGGGCTCCATATATTTGGATGGACTATATTGTTATAATACTCTAATGTAATGTATTGTTACTCTAACACAAGGGATATCATACAGTACGAGTCAAACAAACGGTTCCAAAAACATTCCATTCTGTTTCATTTAGTTGCTATAGCAACCAAACAGAATGGCGTTTTTGCATACTGTTGCAATCTGTTGTTGCACACCATTTTTCTGTAAACAAGAAACAGATACCACTCTGCATGGAAACACATACATTAATTGGCAAAGTTTCAAGCGCTATTGCTAGAAGCCAGTTGCTTGTGTGCCACACTTAAGACGAACATACCTGGTCTCTCGCAACATTTTATGCATTGGAATAAGTGACCATTGGACAAAAGGTATCTCTATTCCATACATCAATGATTAGCATGTGACAAAGTTGTGCCATGAGGTTAGCCTTTACATAATACAAACTTACAATAGGTGATTTGTAGTGATGCCTCAGAATGTTTATGAAATCTGTTATTGTTAGCATTCCTGTACAAAACAACAACAACATATCAAAACTAAAACCCACCAGCATATTGAAACTGAAAACTGACGTTAGCCAGGAACACATATTGAAGAAATATTCGCCGCATCAGTTAACTGCGTTCTAATTGACATGTTGGACCAAGGGCGTGCCAATGATTAGTGAGTTAGGATTTTAGAAGCAGGTAAGATCACGTAACTGTAGTTAGAGCAATTATTACAAAGTGAGCTTAATTCAATTATCATAGTGTGTCTAATAACACAATCGTAAACCTCTCTGAAAGGGACACCTTTTGCTCTATGCCATTTAGAGTTGTGTATTATTCGACCTCCAAGGTAAGGACAAGTCTATAGAAAGAATAAGGCTTTCAAAGTGTCCATTGTTCAGATGTTCTACTGACCCAAAGTGTCCATTGTTCAGAGGTTCTACTGACCAAAAGTGTCCATTGTTCAGAGGTTCTACTGACCAAAAGTGTCCATTATTTAGAGGTTCTACTGACCAAAAGTGTCCATTATTCAGAGGTTCCATTGAAGTAGATATTTAAATAAGCTTACCAACAAGTTCCTGAGTTGCGTGGTTCCAGAGTGGAGCAGCTCTGATTCCGTTCGCCACGAGGGCAAAAAATGCTTTCTTAACCTGCAACCCGAAGGAGGAAGAAGAGGGTGATAAACTCCCACTTGGAGTGGTCTAAAATCTCTCCTCTGATGGAGGAAAAGGGAGACTAAACCTATGAAACTCCCATTCAGAATGGTCTAAAATTATTATCTCCACCAGAGGAGGAAAGAGAGAGCATTAAACCAGGTAAACACCCACTCAGAGTGGTCTAAATCCTCTCTTTCATAAGGGAAACAAGAGAGCACTAAACCAGTTAAATGCCAACTCAGAGTGGTCTAAAAACTCTCAGCTCTCACTCACACGAAGTCTTGTGTCAAAAACGACAATCTTCGTGCTCGGAGGGATGATGTCATAGCAGGTATTAGCACTCATCCATTCCGCACACATGTCCTCCGTTGCAACTGTAGACAGATGAAACCTTCATTAACTTGAAAAGGTTAGAAATCTCTCCATAAACTCTCCATAATGACGACTAACTCCTTTCTAAATGCAGTCGTATTTAAACAGTCATAGGAGACTAAGGCAAAGGTCATTTCTCTCTAATCATGCCGTGCATGTACGTATGTATGTACATATCATTAAAGGAGATACATCATGTGTACTAACTCTTATGATCTAATGTATGTAATTCATAGGATCTTGAGGTAATAAAGGCAACTCCTCTCTAAATGTATGTACATTATAAAGGTACTAACTCCTCTCTAACTATGCTATTGATATGTATGTACGTATGTGTATGGTAAACAAAAAAGACTAAAGGTAAGGCATGTTTGTACTATGCATAATAAACTCATATTGCAGTAGCAAAGAATAAAACGAAGAAAATACAATATAATAGAGGTGAGGGCCTATTGCCATTTTCTTGCCTGCATCACAATAATAATATAATACATATATGTGCTAATGTACTATTGCTTATACAATATATGGACTTAGTCAGAAATGCTGACTTGAGCGATGCTCTGCACATGTAACACATGCAGAAGGTGAGTCCACTATACTACAATTTTACATTGTCTACTGAGTACACATATGTAGCCTCGGAACCCAGGCCTCCCCCGTTTGCTCGTGAGTGCGCGAAATAATTAGTGGGCGTGGACACGTTGAAAACGGGGAAGGCCTGGGCTTAAACGTCACGTGAGGGTAGACGTTGGGTAGACACTGCCCATGCACAATTTCCTCTCTGTATTGTACCCTAGCGTTGCGGAACACATTCTAACGACACCCAGAAGCTTTTCTGCAAGATAGGCGAGAGAGAGGATTAAGATGACATTTCTGTAAAGGTGTTACAGATAGATCAGCTATGCTCTGACTTGAGAGAGCCCTATCAAAGTCACGATGATGCAGTAGACTTTATAATAGCGCTGTACCTGCACATTGGCAAAATGGAGCGTCTTGGCAGCTAGCCTGACTGTAGGAGATGATTTGTAGCGTTATCATAATCATTTCTCTCGCCTATCTTATCTTTCAGGGCAGAAAAGCTTCTGGGTGTCGTTAGAACGTGTTCCACAATGCCAGCGTACAATACGGAGAGAATTTTTTTTTTTTTTTGTGCGTGGGCAGTGTCTACCCAACATCTACCCTCACGTGACGTTTAAGCCCAGGCCTTCCCCGTTTTCAACGTGTCCACGCCCACTAATTATTTCGCGCACTATTCACGAGCAAACGGGGGAGGCCTGGGTTCCGAGGCTACACATATGTATGACTGTATTTAACATCTACATATTACTGGCTAGCTATAACTTTAAGGGTTTGAAGAATGCAATGTCATAATATACCTGCTGCTTCTAGAGTTTCTATCCTCTCTCCTGCTGTCTTTCCTAGCACACTGCCTAGGTCCTGTTGAATGATAGAGATACTGTATACATTACACTGTATAGGTATTTAGTGCTATAGTTAGTTGAGAGTGGGTGAGGGTGTGTTATGAAGGGGGTGATGGTGTGAGGGAGAGGATGTGTCTGGAGGTACATAGGAGAAGGTGGTGGAGGAAGGAAAGGTGCTGAGGTATATTATAGTAATTAAGGCAAAGGGGTGGATTATAAAGAGATGCTAAGGTTGAAATGGACCAAATATCCTGCTTCAAAACTCTCTCTTTGCCCCCGGAACCTTACAGTACGCGTCAAAAAAACGGTTCCAAAAACGTTCTGTGCCGTTTAACGCTACCGTTCCGTTTAGTTTCCGTTCCGTTTCGTTTTGTTTCGTTCCGTTTCATTTTGTTCGATATTGTTTCCACATAAAATGTGGGCGGCGGCCTTCATGGAGATCGCGCGGACTTGAGCGCGGTCGAAAGTGCGGCAGAGAAGCGACTGCCTATGAGCAATGGCCCTTGAAACTTCGAGAAATGTATGCGTTTCAATGCAGAACGGCGTCAGTTTTTTGTTTATAGCAAAAAGGCGCGAAACGATTTGCAACATTATGCGAAACGCTGTTCCATTTCGTTCGAAACGAAACGAAACGGAACGTTTTTGGAACCGTTTTTTTGACGCGTACTGTACATTCCTTGCTCTGAGAGCTGGAAAGAGTTTTAGAATGTATGACAATACTATTTTAGAGAGAAGAGGGAGTGACTGAGAAAGTAGGAGTATAAATTATAGAAAGGTCACACACATGAATATCAATTAAATAAGTCCCAATCCTATAACCCTATATACTTACACTTTACTACTCTTTTTCTCAATTATTAGTGCAAATAATGTATTATTAAGGTGAACTCATGAATAGAAATTGAATAAACACCAATTCTATAGCCCTATTATATATGTACTTCTCTTTTCTCAAAGGCAAACTCATGAATAGCAATTGAATTGATCATATATATATATATATATATATATATCAGTACTATACTTATACACTTTACTATTTTTTCTTTGCTGTTTTAGTGTAAAATTACTGAACAGACTGTAGCTATATAAATAAGGCTAGAAGGTCGTGTTATTGAATAGTGCCAGCGATTTAATGGAGTTCGTGTCTGTAGAAATCTAACACTCTCTGAGAATTATACTTGTCTATAGTATTATACTATGTACATATGGCCAGTTGATTGTGTTTTGAGTGTGCATCATGAACTTAATAAGGGCTCTATATTTGTTTACTACATACACATACAGTTCGTAGGATGATCAGGTTTGATCAACTAAACAAAAAAATAAAAGTTTCCTCGAGGTAAAACAGGTGTAATTATTACCAAAGCTGCCTTAGGTAAAGTATTGGGAACCAACTTACACTAATGTTGGAGAACTGAGAGGGTGTTGCAGATCCTCTTCGCGGTTCTTTCGGCTTACCCAGCAATGGAGCATACGCCTTTCCTCGCTCCCTATCAACTTCCTCAATGGACATTGCTCGTGGGGAAGTCGAAATCTGATTCTGCCGAGGACCAGATTTTTTACCTGTTGTGCCGTGCGGAGGTGTCGTGATGACTCCTTCGCCTACTCCATGGCTGCCGTCTTTCCCCGAGCTCTTACTACCCGGCAGTTCGGACGGGTTCGTCGTCTCGACTTTGGCATCGAAGAAGCCGACACGAATGGACGCCGGAGAACTTGTGACAATCTCCACGTTCGGGTAGTCTGGGAGCAGATTGGTCGGCGGTGAAAGAGTTGGAGTGGGCTCAGATTTCATTGGAGAGCTGACGTGTTGTGGCATTGCTTGGCGGTGGTGGTACTGCTGCTGCTGTGTCTTTGACTCTACTCTTACGGAAGAGTTCATTATTCCTCCGGCCGATTTCTCGCTGCCCCTGGACGTGGAATACTTGTCTTCCTGTTGGCTACTCACGCTGTCACTCCGAGGGGGAGGCGAGTTTGGAGGAGTTGAATATTGGTCGTCAGTGCCATTTGTGACGTCGGCGGTCTGCTGCACGGTCAGACAGAGAGAGAGAGAGAGAGAAAAAACTTAGATATTCGCGTGTGCTGTTGCATTGGAGTTGACAACATCTAGCGAGAATGCAATTTACACTCCAACGCAAAATGGCTGCGTTTAAAAAAACCTAAGCGCTCAACCCTGGGGTATTGAGACTAGCTTGGGCTCCTTTATCTTTTTAGTCACACATCTAACTAGCTAACTCACTTCTCCCTGATCTTGTGCCGGCCGCTCTGCCACACTGTCTGCCATTATTAATTTGTGGCCGTGAGAAGTGAGGAGAGAGGGTCGAAGTTCACTCTCGCGCGGCGGAGGGGATAACAACAAAAAAGGTCGCGAGGTCACGTATTAACTGTCCCAATTCCGTATTTCAATTCTCTCGTTCTCTCGCTCGGAACGCGGGTATCATCGATTCATTGCATTCCGCTTGTAATCCCCTTTTGTCATACAGAGCCATGCACAGGCAGGTATACCACAGAGTATGGGGCTTTCCTGGGGATAATCCCATCACAATAACTTCACATTGTGACATTTAGTAGGTATAAGACATGAGCTGCATAGACAGAATGCCATTACCATCACTTGACGGCTAACGCTCAAGAGCTCAATATTCTGACCTGGTTAAGCTACCAGGACCTATAGGCTATCAATCTGGAAAGCTAGTGGCGGAAACTCCACCAGAAGACAATACAGAAAACCTCTGGCTCTCTCCTCCCTTCAGGAGAAAACTAATCAGTTTCATAATGACTATTGCTATCAATTGGTGTAAGTCTACAACTATCTATATGCCTTGCACGTGAGAGCACAGTTTATGGTGTTCAGAAACCACTTAGTAAGCTGTAAATAATGTATTACGGCATATTACGAGCTGCATAACTACACGGGCAGTAAAGGAATAATTAGCACTATATATTATACATGCATGCTTCTTTTTGTGGGAGGGTTGCAAAATTTGCGTAGAACACGGTGTTGAATATCACAGTTCAAGTTATTAAATTAGACGATTAAACGATCGATGACCAATGCGATGGTGTATTTTCAGAATGGCTGAGGTGATTAAGCTATGTGTGTTCCTAGCCTCGTAAGAAAAGAGCCCAGTAACAAGGATATATGTGTATCCTACACATTGATATTGCACAAAAAGGTTGCATTTCAGACTCTAAAATATATACCTAGTTACAGGCAGGCTCGAATGATGTTTTCAGTAATTACAAATCAGCCAAAACACCGCCACTTGTAGATGGATAGTCAAACATTATAGAACATCCACCACTCCTCCACGCATGCCCCCGCTATATAAGTTTTGCTGAGAGCTTCTTTTGAGATGCTTGCAGCCCTGGATCAGTGCTTATGAGGTAAGTGTATAGCTGTGTGGCTCAAACAATTATAGGCTCCTGTGGAGACACACTGTTGCATGAGTATTCTAATTCTGCAGTAAGAAGAATGTGTTAACTTTTATGATTCTTCATTCTTACACTGTAATCTGTTTGCCATCGTAGCTTGTGGACACGTACACATCTGCTATTTAACATGACTCTCAGCATGAATACTTTTAGTGGACAGCTCGTAATGTGTATAATGTCATTGTGAGTGCGTGTGAGCCAAGTATTAGGCTTAGCAGCTTTGTATTATTCATGACTTTTGGTATGTCGTGCCCAAGTAGGAAAACTCTTGCTATATATACATTGTTACTGCCTTAGGCAGTAGTTGCAGCACTGGATGTAGTGGGGCCCAGACTGTGTGTGATAGCAGATAACTGGCTGGCACTTCAAATTGCAGCAGATCTGAGTTTCACACATCAGTACCTACCACACGTTAAGAGAAACCAGGAAGCACTGACCAGCTACGGTGGTAAGACTCTCCCAAGATAAGTACCAAGGTCACAAGGTGACCACACTTACTAGGAAAATAATCATATTAGTATTTTCACTATCCAACGTATTATCCCTTGTGTAATATCTCTAGCTAAGTTTCCTTTATGAAACGAATAGATAGTGTTTTTGGGAATTCAAGGTGAACCTCTGCTGCATGTCCTGCATTTTGTGCTTCAGAATAATGGATGCTGAGAGTGGAACTGCAAGTGCTTCTAGAGGCCCCCTTGGTCTGCCAAAGATCCTCATTGCAGCTTCTGTTGTTTTCTCTTGCTTTGCAATCGCTGGAGTACTCCTGGTGGTGCTGCAAAACCAGGGGCTGCAGACACAGCTGGACTACTTGCAGCAGTCCAGGATTGGCTCACAAGACCGTGCCCTAAAGAAGAAGGCTCTAAGAGAAGTTAGCAAATTCTACTAAAGTTATGTGTAGAGCATCTTTGGAGCAATTACATAAAATCAAAATTAAAATGTGTTATGGAGAATTTGCATTGTGAAATCAAGCAACTTTGGAGCAAATGAGGTGTGATTATAATCATATGCCAGGGCCTACTTTTTGATAGTTTGCATATGAATGGAGCATCTCTTGGAGCACATGTGCTATTCATCAATGGTGACTTTGCTTGCCTAGGTACAAGACATGGTGGAAAGTCATCTGAGAGCTGGCCGTGCAACTGCTTCTTCAACCAGCTACAGATGCCCTGGCAGAAGAATGCGAGAAAAAGGTACCTCACAGAGTAGTAGAAGTTCTAGGGAAGAATCTTGTAATATTATGTCCTTGTTTCTTGTTTTCATAGAATATTATTGCACATCACAACCATCACCCGACTCTGTACGTCTCTCTAAAGGCTTCTCCATCAAGAGAGCCTAATTTAATGTATTATTTCTCATTGCTTTCAGGTTCCTTCGGCACATATAGTACCTGACGGCTCAGATTCTGTTTGTAATGTCACAGGTATGCAGAAGTCCTTTGACTCACTTATTAAACACTTAGCAACCAAAGTCTTTGTCACTTATCTAATAAGTGTGTGTGTGTGTGTGTGTGTGCTTAAACCCTTCACACCCACACAATTCCTTTAAGCGTTGTTTTCATTCATACTGTGTAAACTGAGAGACGGTGTCTTTTAAACAATTATGTATCTATTATTATTATAACTGCTTTTAAACACAGATACGGGACCAATGTATTACATAGACCTCACAGAGAGGTGGATGTGTAAGGAATCAAGATTTTCGCATGGTTATGTCCGTGGAGGAATGAGGTTTAATCGTGTGACAGGCGAACTTATTGTTCCGGTTGATGGAATATATTTCGTCTACAGCCAAGTCCACCTTGAGGTGTCAAACTCCAGCAACTTGATCATGGCAGGGACCAAGACAGCCATGTGTTCCCCTCGGCAACCATGCAGCTCCACACCTTTAATGATTACAGAAGTTTTTACAGATACCAGTAGCGACCCATTCTACCACGGAGGTCTCTTTAGTCTGGATGCCAATTCAACCATCAGCATCAAAGCATTTGGTTATGTGAACGGGTCGTATGTGGACTCACTTGCTTATAAGACATATTTTGCAAACACCTTTCTTGGAGCCTTTCTGGTTGATGAAGACTTCAAATAGTGATGGGTTACCCAACTTAACTGATTTGAAATGCTGTGATGATGCACTATATTTTACATTTTAGTGTTTTGTCCACTCCAATCTTAGAACATTGTTGAACTCTAAACCAAGTCAATAAGCTATTGTATTGTGTGTCAGTGCACCAGTGACAATCAATTATAAACCTGTTTCATATGTAGAGTGTATTGAAAAATGATGACTTGCTGTTGAATACAACTATATTTATAATACATACAAGAACTTAATGATGCAATGCAATGATGTGTTTTGTGAAGTTAAGTTGCTGCGTGTGATATGTGTTGCTTAACGATCTCTCTAGCAGAGAGTGGAACGACATGTGCCACTCCACGCCTGGCATAGTACACAGGCTGGGGTGAATCGGACACAGTTCGTTCCAGCCACTTTTTCTGCCGTGCTGGAGACCCTCTACTGCTGCCACCATTAACTGCAAACTGCATGTGTTGAGACTGTCCATTGAGCTTAAGTTCTCCCTTTACTCCATCATGGGCTGGTTCCTGTTCCATTATAGGAAGTGGCATTGGTGGTCTGGATTGAAGACGAACTTCGTCCACAGTGAGCCCATCTGATTGCGAGCGTTGTCGTAGTTGGCGAACTCGTTCGGCAAGTGATAATGGTGCTTCTGGCTTCTCCTCCTCTGTGTTAGCTACGATCCCCTGCTGCTGGAATGTAGTGTCATCTGAGCCTCTTCTCTGGCTGTTCTTTCTCTTCCAAACTGGTTCCCTGCGATCCCAGATGCGCTGGGTCACTTTCTGCTGTGTTACACTTGCTGATGCACTGCTAACTGACCGTGCCACTGAAGTCATCATCCCCTTTGACTCGCTCTCACCACCTACCTTGCAATAGCGAACAGGCCTCCCGCCAACAGCCCCTAAAACTTTCTCATCTTTCAATGGCAGTGGTGGAGGAGGAGGAGAATTGGAGTGCCTCTGAGCCAGCTGCGGTGACTGTTTTTGCGGAATTTGGATTGAACTGGTAGACAAGCTGACATTTCGTCGAAGTTTATTTGTTTTCACTCGAAAAGGAGGTCTGTAAGAGCTCTCTGCCAATGCATCAAAAGGGTTTGAGTAGGTTGGTTCGTCATCAATCTCTGAGTAATCGTGAGTTCTGTTACCAATTGATTCTGCGTCAACTTCGCTGCTTCCTTCACTGTTGTTTTGTCGGTCACTTTGCTTGGTATTGTCCTTGAAAAGACGCTCGTGAAACAGTTGGAGCTGGATTTCCTTGCTACTGGGCTGCATTTGAAGTGAAGTTTGCTCACTTGGAGCTAGTACAACTGATACATTTGCGACATTTCCACCCTCAACTTGAGAAACATGTGATTTTGGGCTTCCGTTTGCTTCACTTTCATTTAAAGAGCTAAACTCTACCTCTTTTCCCAGTAGAAACTCATTGATGGCATCGACTGGATTGGCATAACACTCGTCAGATAGGTCTGCAGCCGAAGGTGTTGTCATGAGAGGTGCCACTTTTGCATCCCTGTGTACTTTTAGATCTTCCGTAGAGCTTGAGCTGCCGTGATGGCTACCTTCGTTTGTTACAGAGTCGCAGGAGTGATAGAGATCTTGATGCTGTAGTAAACCCCTCGATGTTGGCTGTTCTCCATTGAACTGTTTAGTGATAATCCAATCATTGTCTGCTGCTGTAACATACGATAGAAGAGTACACACATACATACATATGTACATAATTCTATGAGTTACAAATGAGTAAACCACCATGGATTCTTGGAGAGCTTTTGTTTGTTCAGTTCACTCTACTACGGTAATACATTGTGAAAGATGTATTGTTTCAGAAACCACTATAAATTACTATATTCTTGTGAATATATAAGAACACGATGGTATGGTGGAGGAAGTGTAGTATGTATATACTACAGTGGAATACAAAGGACACTGTATATATATATGTGCCAATACTTTTGTCCTTATTGGATAGGTTGTGCTTATCTCGGAGGTCAAATTGTACACATTTCTATTATAGAGTGTGTGTCCTGAGTAAAGAGGTTGTCTTCGGGTGTCCTCTATTGGAGGTTCTACTGAATAACTACTATGTAGTTAGTATACCTTGTGTACTACTTTGTCTGACAGGACTGCTCTGAATAATATTATGATCTGTGACACTTTCAGGATGGTTTTCCTCTGGAATTCCCGGACTTAGATCTATTTCGCAGTATTCGCCGCTTGTTATGGCCATACAATCTTCCTCTGGACACTGAGGGAGGAGCAGAGGAGAGCTCCTCCTAGTCTGAGCCAGGTCATCAAGTGGACCATTTTGTTTGTGACCCCTAAACACAAAATGTATACGGTATATACAGTCGACATGTGTCTGTAGTTTGTTTCTCAAAGGAGCAAAAATGTATTTTATGGTATATAGGAAACTGAAAGGGCTGCCAAATAACTGTTTGAATTAAGCAGATTACACTTTAGTAGCTTTTCAATACTAATGTGTATATTAGTTTAGCTTGTTTGTATAGCTTACACAAGGACAGGTTGTGATATAGAGTGCTGGCTTTTGCCGGTGCGGCCAGACTTTGTAATAGGCTCTTCGGCACTTGAACGACGGTTGAAGGGTGGGGATTGGCCTCCCTCACTCAGCTTCTTCACATTGACTCCTCCATTGACCGGCGGATATATGCTCAGGGTCTCCGTCACTTGTGACAGGAGGAGCTTCATATCCTCTGCAACTACATAGTACAAAGCACATTAATAGGAAGATCCTTTAGCGATAGTTAAAATGGTACCATTTCTCTCTGTTGGTTCTTCGTGGATTTCATTTGATCTTGGTGTTTCAAATTGAAGCATATCCGCTAACTGTAGCTGAGCACTGAATAGTGCTTGGTAATTTAAGCTGATATCAAGGTATGTCTGAGCTTGACTCTTCAGGCCTTTCTTGAGTAAATCGACCTATACGAACATGGCATGTACGTGGTACATTCTATCCATAAACAATAAGTACTAGGTTTACCTTATAAAGCTCCAGCTTGTGAGATTGTGTTTCAACTGATTCTCTGAGGTGCTCGCGGAGGCTTCCTTGCTGTAATAGGTAACAATATGTACGGCTGCTAGGTATTTAGATTTTTAAGTCTAAGACTTACCGTTGTCAGCTCGATCTCAATACTTTGAACTTTCGCTGTATCATTCTTCTTCTTTGAGTGCTCCAGCTATAGAGTGATCAGTAGGTACAGTGTACACTACGTAAGTAGGCTAGTTACATTATATATTGTACATACCTGTTTCTGGAGTTTCAAGCACTTTGTTTTGCAAGAAAGCAGTGCTTTTCGCGATTCGTCCACAATTTTTTCCTCCTGGTCGATGTCTCTGAATACTCTGTTCAGCTCTGTTTGCTGCAGAAAGGAAGAATCACCTTGCTATTAAACACCACTGATAAATATATGTGTGTTTATGCATTATGCGTGTAATATACATACAATTATGTACCTTGTCTTGGAATTGTCGGACCAATTCATTTCCCATCCAAGTGAGTTCGGCCAGTCGTCCAAAGAGACAGAGAAAGAGAGGGTTTTCCTCCGCCTTGGCCCATCTGAGTTGTTGCTCTGACACTAGTGTACAATAAATAGAATGGTGAGAATGTGTTATAGCAACACTAGAGGGAGTATGGTTTATATACACAGTCGGAGGTGTGCCGCCACTTGTGTGGATTTATTGAGTGGATCACACATGCTCAGAATCACGGCAAGTTAAAAGAAGGCAGAATCAAACAAAACACGTAAATGGAAATGAAGTCAAACAGAAGTGAAAGTGTACGATGCTAAAATTGGCACCATTTCTGACGGCGTAGTCAATACCATCAATATGTATCTTTGTACGTTATTATGTATTTCCATGGTTTCAAACTGAATAATTATCTATTATGCATAGTACATAAGGCTGTCATGTGAGCCTTGGCTTTCATTGAGTCAATCAATTGCACTCTTTGTACGTCACGCTGCTGTTGGGAAAGAGTTAATCACTACAATTGCGTGGGGAGGGACCACTAATTAACATTCTTGGTTGGCCAAAAAGGACAGCTACTGAATTGCCGTTGCCAAGCGCCGCTGGAACAAACACATGCATCTGTTTTCCCCACAAGGGTTGTATTAGGATATAAAACCCGTGACATCATTACATATGCAGGGGATAGGAGAACAATATGGCAGCCATCCACCCACTCAGTCGAGGAGCCGTGAGGACAATAAACTCCAAAGTTGGGTACCCCACATGCCAGGTTACTTATGACAACAACAGAAGCATCTTCCTGTGGTTGGTTTATGGGGTTTCATGGGAAGGAAGATGCATTAAGTATGATTTAGGTCACCATCTCCTGGGCTGGACGGAATACTCAACCAGGGCTATTGCTCCCTATACGCTCTTCTTAGTCGCAGTACACATTCATCAGCATTATATGTATAGCAATGTGGCATAGAACATAAAACATTGCCGCATCACGCCATAGTGCAGGTGAGGTTCATCTTTGGCCAACTAAGTGCACAGCAAGTACTATAGATTGAATTGTAAACTGGTGCTACTATAAGTTATGGATAACTTGCTGAAATCCTGCAATATGCCCAATTTCTAAAGATAAACAACAAACACTAAACTTGGCACCTATGAACAAGAGCCTCCACCACAGTTTGTGTAGTCCTTAATTGCCATTGGTTTAGAACAAATTATACAGATTACGCCATCCTGGCCCACCCAACTACACCATATGCTATCACACGTATGACTTACTCTTAGTCCAAAACTCGGATACCTAAACACGTTAAAGTAGTACGGGGTGGGCCAAGTCTGGAATAATTTTTCGATTTCGGCCACACCAAAACAGATATACATACCTCACGCATGGTGAAATAGAGCCGGTGAATGTAAACAGTTACATTCACTCTCCGTGTACATAATAATCATGTACTTTGAGGCACTTTGAGACGAGCTAGGAAAATCTGAAGGTGGTATGTACATATGTGGGACGTGGTCCAAGTTATGGCTGGCACACTTTGTGCAAAAGTAGAAAGAGTAAAGCAATGCCAAGAGGTCTTCAATGGGTTGTTGGTGCCACATAAACAGCGTTTGAAGTCTCAACAAAAGCCCATGACAAGGCAAACACAAATTTCGATCTTTGTCCAACTGGTGGGTGCCTATACAAAGCACACACAGAATATTATTGGTGTTTTTGAGAATTAAACAATAGATTGTGCTCATATTGACCTACGTAATACCCTATTTCGAGACGCTAAATGCTCAATTGAGAGTTATAATGTACGTATGTGTGCTACTACACTCAGTTTATGATGTGTGCTTCAGGGTAATGATGTTTGCTTCACTCAGTTCAGCTGTGAAGAAGCTGAAGGCTAAATTACTGATCATGTATGTAAACACTGCTTTGTTTAATCACAAAAGAACACCAACAATCAAGTTAAACAGGCGCCTCTTCATTTGAGCCTCACACAGACAACCGGCTATCGTGTCAGACTTTCTCAAAGGAATGATATGCATATCGAATATCACACCATTTCTTTTGCTTTGGGGAAATGTAGGCATGCAAGGAGGAGCTAATTTTTCACATTTCTAGCATAACTTGTCAAGTTACTTTTAGAAGCTGGTCACTCTCTACGTTAATTGTACAAGTTACATATACTTAGGAGCTGATAAATGAAAGAAACTAAAGAGTTTATTGAGGACCGTGTTTAAATATCACCATTTTAAACTCCTCATTACTACTATAAGGAATAGTCATTATTGGGGTGATATATTAAGATCTCAGCCCATTGATTTGGTGCTATGCATTGGCTGCAGATTGTATAGTATTGTTCTGAATGTTCCTAATTCAATGGCATGTGTACATTATACCTGCAAGTATGGAGATCATTGTTTTGAGTGAGATTTTTGAAATACATAGTGCACTAACAACGAACTCATTGTACAGGTGTTAGCCACAAGTGAAGGAACACTGAGTAGGTTTACTGATGTACATACATTAATACGGATGCTAACTAAGAAGAGTAATCTGACTGGACTGACCCCTATAATATGGATTATACGTACTTATAATTTCAAATCATAACGCCCTGCTCTGACATAGTGCCGGAATCATAAAGTATTGACATCACTCCACAATAGTGCCTGAATCATAAAGTGTTGAAACCTCCAGTGAAAAGCTTACAGCCATGGAAGCAAGAGCATAATAGTTTTAAACCCTTGTGGGTTGTATTCTGAGTAAGAACTGCATAGAGTTTACTATAGGATACTGTTTTTCGTGCTTCGTTTACCCATAACTACTACATACTCAGGGACTACATGACTAAGATACTCAATTGCTTACAATAGAGAGTAACCACCATTTAGCAATAGTATGTGCAGGCATGTAACGAGAGAGTATAGGCTTACACTGTAGTTATAAAGTGCAAACAACCTACAATAGGGCTCCCCCTCACCTACGGTGACCTGTGAACAACATTGCCTGGAATAGTCTGCCGAGTGTCCCACTACGTGGTAGGACTTGGCAGGCCTAGGGAGCCAGGTGTGTAAACATGCACATAAGCTACACCTATAGTCGAAGCTAATGTATCTATATTATAGCTTTCTATATCAATCATTAGCCTTTGTTTCTATAATAGTGATACAAAAACCTAGACTGTGTGCTCATTATGCAGACATTGGTTTTCTTTGCAAGTTTACTATACCTAAAACAACAAAGGCTCGCACTAGCTAAGCATAGAATGACTACACCAGTACACGTACTGTATATACGTAGCTACATACCTCGATTCTGTGCGGCTATGAGTTTATTGAGGCAATCATAGATGCTCTTCTCCTCACACAGGCCCTGTGCTATGACCGTCTTGCGTCGAAACATCTCTCTACTCCAACGATAAACCGCCAAAATTCCTCTCCGGCTCGACTGTACGGGGTTGGTTTGCGAATTCCGGAAGGACGCGACGCTATGGCGAACGACGCGACGCACCGCTAATGACGCATATGACGCATGCGCACAGTGTCATCGTTATTTATTGCGTTTGTTTGCTTTTTTGGTGTGTGACATAATCGCGGGGGCGCACGTACGTTTTGTGTTTGCCGAGGACTTTCTTTCATTTTCACTTGTTCGTAGTAGCGTCGTGATGTAGAACGATCCAAGGTAAGTATGTAATATTTGTATAGCTAATATAGAGGGATAGTTTTCTTGCGTTTACCAAAAGCGCCGTCGAGTTGGGAGAGCCTGCTCGAGCGATTGATAGCTTGCTATACTAGAAGATTCTGTCGGCCTTTGATTTTCATGACGCGCAAGATCCCTTGAGCTGCGCACTCGCCATTTCAACGCCATTTTTGTCGAAGCCTTTGATTTACTAAAATGGCTTAGCATGTCTGAAGCCATAGACATAGTAAATGCACACCTCAGCCCCTCCCCCTTTTTAGCTCAATAATGATTTTCATAAGCTATGCCGCAGCAGATTCTTCCACGGCCGGCTACTTCCTCACTATTGAATAGAGGATGGAGCTACCCAAACTATCCCGGTGGCCCATCTTCAGCCTCCTGTCTCAGGAATTCTTGCAGGGAGTGAGGCTGGCATGTGTGTTTGGATCGACGGGGAACGAAGCTGTTGTGGTATGTGGTGATGATTCTGACTCAGAGGTTTACACTCTGGGCTCCAACACCAACGGCTGTCTCGGTGTGGGGGATTCAAGGAGCTCGCTACAGCCTCGAAAAGTCGAAACTCTCAGTGGAAAAGGTACAATGCACTTAGGAGTGCCCCTTAATTTCATTCCATTCTCCTCCTACACAAATTAATTTCATCTTGACTTAGTGCCACCCTCAAGTTGAACATGCTCTGGTACCTATACAATACCCTAATCATGCCTTATTAGATTACAAAGACTTATAATAGCGAGCACATGTTGCCATTTTATTGTCCAAAACAGACCCATAGTGTATGCAAGTGAAGCAATGAAAATGCATCATGGAAGCAATGAGAACTCACGTGTCTTTTGTTAGACGCCACACTTGAATCCTTATCCACCTTTATATATTACCTATACTACTAGCATCCTTGCTATCTGTTGTGGCGTTATTGTGTTATTCACCTCTTGCCTTATATTCCTTGCTATTTGCTTTGGCAAGAATCGTCCAATTGTCTTAAGCCTTAGAATTTCTTCCATCCCTTGCTTTTGTTTTGGCAGGAATTATCCATCTAGCTTATGGTAGCGGACCTCACGTGATAGCCCTTACAAAGAGTGGTGAGTTATATTCGTGGGGTCACAATGGCTATGGACAACTCGGTCTTGGAGCTAGTATCACCACTGGACAGGGAACAGTACCAAGGAGACTAAACGGGAGCTTCTCCAAGTTTGTCAGTGTAGCATGCGGTGGACATCATACAGTGGCTGTAACTGCTTCCGGAGAGGTATTGTATATAACTAAAGCATGGTTTGTTTGCCTTTAGCATAGCCCTATCCTTAGCTCTGAAGCTTGTTTCTATAGTCCTTCTGTATGCATGAATGGTGCTCCTATTCATATATACACACTCCTTATGTGTTATTCATCGTCTACAATGTCAAAAGCTTTGCTCACCTGTGTACAGTACATGTGGTATGTTGAATATAGATTGTTGCTGTTTCTTAACTTGCATCTGGGCCCATAACAACAGTGTCACCAAAGCTAAATCCCTCAACTAGGAGTTTCTATTCTCTGTTACTTACTGTGTACATATGAATGGGCGTGGACAATACATACAAGGTGCCAACACATATTGCCACTCTTTCAATCCTTTTATCTTGTGTATAGGCCTATTCCTGGGGCTACAACAACTGTGGACAGCTGGGGACGGGTGACACTGTCAACTATACATCTCCTAAACGAGTCGAGAGTGGAGCACTAGGTAAGTACATAATATGTATACAGATGGCACCTTCAATAGAGAACACCCTCTCTATTATATAATACATGATACAAAGGTCACACTTCCTACTTTATTATTATAACCAATAAAGGTCAGCCTCCGTGGGAAGAACTGAAATGTTGACACTAAGTTTTCTACTTTACACCATAACTCTTATACTTTTATAATATAGTTCTGTATAGCTAGGTATATAGTGTAAGGTTAAAGTTAATCCTGTGAAAATCAAACTGGCTGTCGCTCTGACTCTATGGCTTGCTCTCCATTCACACAGGAAATATTATGTGTGTGTCTGCCTCCTGTGGTTCGGCTTGTTCATTCGTCATATCTCACCAAAGAGAGGTGTGTGCTTTAAATACTTTACTACAGTCATGAAGCAAACTTGTTTTTCTATATAGAATTGTCTATTACTAGACTCTTTAAAGGGAGTGTAGCAGTATATATAAGAGCTACATTTATAAATGTTACTAAAGATAGAACAAAACCAATCAAGAATAATGGCATACAGTGAAAGA
>JAODVQ020004513.1:0-22128 GCA_025400075.2 Phenganax stokvisi
TAACTCTTTCCCGCCGATGCCTATCAAGCTATACAACACTCTTACCCGTCGCAAAGAACCGTTCGAACAGATATACGATCCGGTTCGTATGTATGTTTGCGGAATGACCACCTACGATGAGCCTCATCTGGGGCACGCTCTGGCAGCGGTGATCTTCGAGATTCTGCAACGCTACATGCGCTATCGCGGCATTAACGTGGTCCGTGTCCAGAACTTCACAGATATCGACGACAAGATAATCGCCCGAGCCGCTGAACTGGGTTTAGATTGGCACGATCTGACGGAGGAACATGTCCAATCATATTTGAACGCCATGGATGGCCTGAACGTCGCCCGTGCCGATGTTCATCCCCGTGTAACTGAAGAAGTGGAAAACATCGTTGAGCTGATCGAGACGCTAGTAGATAGCGGCGCTGCATACCAAGCCAACGGCTCTGTTTACTTTCGTGTCCATCGAGACCAAGATTACGGGAAGCTGAGTCGACGTCCGAGAGAGGACACCAGCGAATATCTGGCTCGCTCTGAGCCTGATATGGCTAAAGAGAATCCCGAAGATTTTGCGCTTTGGAAGGCTTGGAAAGAAGGCGAACCTTGGTGGGACAGCCCTTGGGGACGAGGCAGACCGGGTTGGCATATCGAGTGCAGCGCTATGGCGAGGCGACACCTTGGCGAACAGATAGACATCCACGGCGGGGGCTTGGATCTGGTGTTCCCACACCACGAAAACGAGGTCGCACAGTCTGAGACGGCAACTGGAATATCGCCATTCGCCAGGTATTGGGTGCACAACGGACTGCTGGGAATGACAGGCGATGATCAGAAAATGTCTAAATCGCTGGGCAACTTCGTAACGCTCAGAGAGGCTCTCCAGACTTACAGCGCCGATACGATTCGACTTTGGATTTTCCAGAGCCACTACCGCAGCCCTTCGAGTTACGCCGAAAGCCATTTGCGCGCTGCTGAGAGGGCTGTAAGAAGGCTGCGAGAAGCATCGCTGATCGATTCGACTGCGGATGCTGATGCGCCCCCCCTAGACCCTTCGTCATTCCGCGATGATTTCATCAAAGCAATGGATGACGATCTCGGCACACCCGCGGCGTTGGCATCAATTTTTCAGCTGGCTGGCGCCATATTCCGAAACGCTTCAGCGGGTCTGGATGTGCGTCAAGCGCAGGAGATGCTTCTGGAGCTGACTGGAGTGCTGGGCATCACACTCGAGGAGCGTCAAAGAGCCGGCAGTGAAGATTTGGAAGATGAAGTCAACGCCTTGGTTGAGGCGCGCTCGGAAGCCCGTTCACGGCGCGATTACGGAGAGGCAGACCAGATTCGAGACCGACTACTCTCTATGGGCGTGGAAGTTTACGACTCCCCAGAAGGAACTACTTGGAGTTGGAGCTGAGAGTCGTAGTCCGGACCTTCAACTGAAACGCACGTTGGCTATAGCCACCGCTACGAAGACCAACGTTAGAACTATCGTCGTTCTGAACAGCAGTTTTTCTACCCCGCGCCGCACCCTGAATGTACTTTCGGCCTGACCGAATACCGACGGATTGTTTCCGCGGGCCTGCAACAGCAACACGACGATCAAAATGATCGCCAGCGCAAGAAGAGTGATTTGGAACCACATGATTCGGGGTAAAAACTATCGAGTTTCGCGTACGCGTCAAAACGGCGCCACAACCTACGAGACTAACATATGCAACCCATATTTCGCACCGTTTCACTCATTGAGAGCATCCGTCAGGAGCCGCATCACCGACTGAGCGTCGGCACGCCCCCTGGTAGCCTTCATCACCTGTCCCATCAAATATCGGATGGCTGTTTCTTTTCCGCTCCGATAGTCTTCTACCGCGGACTGATTTGCAGCGATAACTTCCTGCACCACTGGCATTAGTTGATCTGCATCGCCCACAGATGCCAAGCCTAAACGCTCTATGACTTCGTCCGGGTCGGATCCGTTATCACACATCTCCTTGAATACGCGCTTGGCTGAGCTGTTGTTTATCTCGCGCTTCTGAAAGCGACGAACCAAACTCGCCAGGCTCTTAGGCTGAACATTCGCATCTTTCACATCAGAGATGTTGCTTTCGCTCATGTAACGCGCCATTTCGCCATTCATCCAGTTTGCGGTTTCCTTTGCGAGCGCTTGTACCTCCTGCGGCGAGCCAATATCAATCGCCGACATGACGGACTCGAAGTACTCGGCTTTGCTGCGGGTTTCAGTGATTAATTCGACATCGTAATCAGAGAGCCCCCACTGCTCTGAGAAGCGCTGCTTCTTGGCAGCGGGAAGTTCAGGCATCTCGGCTGCGATCGACCCGATCCAGTCGGGGTCTATCCGCAACGGCGGGATGTCGGGTTCTGGAAAGTATCGATAGTCATGAGCGTCTTCTTTGCTGCGCTGAGTGACGGTGCGCTTGTCCCCGTCTAGCCATCCCCGAGTTTCCTGCACGACTCGGCCGCCTGTTGAGATGAGATCGATCTGACGCTCGATTTCGAACTCGACAGCTTCTTTCACAGCGCGCACTCGGTTCATGTTTTTGACTTCGACCTTTTCTCCGAACTCGCTTGAACCGACTGGCCTTACGCTGATGTTCGCGTCGCAGCGGAAAGAGCCTTCTTCCATGTTGGCAGTGCCTACGCCCAAGTAGCGGATTATGGCTTGTAAAGAGGTGATATATGCCTCTACCTGCTCTGGAGTGCGCATGTCTGGCTCGGTCACGATCTCCATCAGAGGCACCCCGGCTCGATTGATGTCGAGCAGCGAATGCATCACGCCCCCGGTGGGGGCTTCGACGTGAATCAAGCGTGCCACGTCTTCTTCCATGTGCACTCGGTTGATGCCCACACGGAAAGGAGGGTCCGAAGGGATCTCGAGCGAGCCGTCGAAGCAGATGGGCTCGTCATACTGCGATATCTGGTACCCCTTCATCAGATCCGGATATGTGTACTGCTTACGGTCGAATTTAGTGACTTCTGCTATTTTGCAGTTCAGGGCCAGTCCGATGAGGATGGCAGACTCCACTGCGCGTTTATTCACAACAGGCAAGGTGCCCGGAAGCGCCATCGATACGGGATCGACTAAAGTGTTGGGTTCGGCTCGCTGGTATCCGGCTCCGGACCAAGAGAACATCTTGCTCTTGGTGTTGAGTTGGACGTGGGTCTCAAGTCCGATTATGGCTTCGTAGGCTGTTTTTTGGGTAGTCATGGATCACTGAACAAATGATTATCGTCGATGATACCTAATCTATTTTGCTAGAGATAAGCAATCTACACCAGAGCAGCGCCCGGCATAACGTTGCAAAACAGTGACCAACCCCAGCCCTCAGTCTGTAATCGCACAGCCCCGTGTCATTCTGAGTCGCGATGCGATGGTGAGAGAATCTCTTGCCGAGCAGGTCAACGCCTAACAGCAGTTGTGTGTACGCCCACTTGGCTGATCATTTTTCACCAAGCTTCAGGTCCTATCAGTGGCACGAAGAGCACATTCACTCCATATTCAGCCGAGTAGCCATCGCCTGTGGCGTCTCGCTTGACACTCAAGATTCGCTGCGGGCGTGATGTGCCTACGGGTATCACCAACCGGGCGTTAGGCGCCAACTGGGCGACTAGAGAGGCAGGGAGATCTGGTGCGGCGGCGCCAGCTATGATGCCATCGTAAGGTCCTCCTTCTGGATATCCGAGGACGTCGTCTTTGGCCAGACGAATTTCCACGTTTGAATAGCCGATCCTTTGCAGTGTTTGACGAGCAGCGTCGGCAAGGGATGGGATCCGCTCCACTCCGATCACCTCCTTAGCCAAGTGCGCCAGAATCGCCGCTTGGTATCCCGACCCTGTTCCGACGTCCAACACTCGGCGAGCATCTTCAGGAAGCTTCAACTCCGAGAGCATGTGTGCAACTAGGCTCGGTTGAGAGATCGTCTGCCCGTTGCCTATGGACAAGGCGGTGTTCTCGTATGCTCTTCCTCTTTGCCTCGATGGCACAAATTCGTGTCGTGGAACCTGCACCATAGCATCTGCGACTCTTTCATCAACGCGCTTTACAGACCTTATGGCATGTTCCATCGTCAGCCGTAAAGCCGATTCCTTGCTGGCAAATAACGCGGAGAGTGATTTTGCATCCTTGGGATAGCGTGCAGCTGATAGCAGTGAGTTGATGACCTCGCCGAGTTTCACATTACCAATCGTACGCGAGATATGTTTGGTTGAATACGAGTCTGGTGATTGCAAATGTGTTTTACGCAGCAAGCGAGTCGGATCGGTTATATCGTCGTACTCTGAATTCCGGCTTTACGGCTAGATGTCCGCATGACATGCGCCCAGCTAGCTGCGCTCCCCTGCGCAGAGGAAATTACGTTAGTTGCGCAAGAGGTGAGGGCGAACCGCAGCCGCTGGAAGCGGGGGATCAAAGCCCATCTGCCGATCAAATCAGGAGAATCACAAAAAGTTCCTGTGCAGACACGATCGGGAATAGTTCAAAGATGCTGTAGCCATATCCGCTGGCACAGGCTTAATCTTGGATGTAATGCGTTTTGAGACGCGTTTGGCGAGGAATTTATGACTGATCTAGTAATTTAATGACGAACTGGTAAAATCGGATTCAGAGGCGATGCAACGGGCTTTATTGGAACCCCATTGTTGCGGACACAAGCTCTGAATTGTCTCGCCCCAGCCCGCACGAAACTCAACCGGTCCAGAAAACGCTATCGCGGGTGGCAGACGGAGGAACGATTGACCTCACAAGACAGATTGACCATATCCCGTGAGTCCGAACTCTCAGATGAGGGCTACAAGTGGGGATTTACGACAGATATCGAGATGGATTTGGCTCCCAAGGGCTTGAATCCAGATATCGTCCGCCTAATTTCCGAGAAGAAGGAGGAGCCTGAGTGGCTTCTCGATTGGCGTCTCAAGTCCTACGAGTATTGGAACCGATTGGATAGCGATGAGGGCGAGCCGAGATGGGCAAAGCTCCGATATCCAACAATCGATTATCAAGACATCTACTACTACGCCGCTCCTAAAGGCATGGACGATGCCCCAAAGAGTTTGGATGAAGTAGACCCTGAGATGCTTGAGACTTTCGACAAGCTGGGGATTCCGCTACATGAGCGCGAGCGGCTGGCAGGCGTGGCAGTAGACGCAGTTTTCGATTCTGTCTCGGTAGCCACCACCTACGCCGACCAGCTAGAAGAACAGGGAATCATATTCTGTTCCTTCACTGAGGCGGTTCAGAATCACCCGGATCTGGTGGAAAAGTATCTGGGATCGGTGGTCCCTTATACAGACAACTACTTCGCAGCCTTAAACTCTGCTGTCTTTTCAGACGGTTCGTTCGCATATATTCCGCCCGGAGTTCGTTGCCCAGTAGAGCTGATGACTTATTTCCGGATCAACACTGAAGGCACAGGACAGTTCGAGCGAACCTTGATCATCGCCGACGAGGGGGCTTATGTCAGCTATCTGGAGGGTTGCACCGCGCCTATAAGACGCACGAGTCAGCTTCACGCTGCAGTGGTCGAGTTGGTGGCGCTAGACAGAGGCGAGATCAAGTACTCCACGATCCAGAACTGGTATCCAGGCACGAAAGACGGCAAGGGCGGCGTATACAACTTCGTTACCAAGCGCGGTATAGCCGGGAACGAGGCCAAGATATCGTGGACGCAGGTGGAAACAGGCTCTGCAATCACTTGGAAGTATCCATCGGTGATCTTGAGAGGCGATAACTCGGTGGGCGAGTTCTACTCGGTGGCTCTTGCCAACAACTACCAGCAGGCAGACACCGGCACCAAGATGATCCACATGGGCAAGAACACCAAGTCCACCATCGTGTCTAAGGGAATCTCTGCTGGACACGGAGAGAACACCTACCGAGGCGGTGTGAAGATATTGCCGCGTGCCGAGAATGCCACGAACCACACGCAGTGCGACTCGCTCTTGATCGGTGATCAGTGCGGGGCTCACACAGTTCCATACATCGAAGTTCGCAACCCGTCTGCCAGATTGGAACATGAAGCCAGCACTTCAAAGGTGAGTGATGAACAGCTTTTCTATTTGATGTCGAGAGGCATTTCAGAAGAGGATGCGCATCACATGATAATCACCGGTTGGAGCAGGGACGTTATCAAAGAGTTGCCGTTCGAGTTCGCTTTAGAGGCTGGGCAGCTGCTGAAGGTTAGTCTTGAAGGCGCCGTCGGGTAGAGCAGTGAACCCATCCGATCGGTTCAGATCAAATCGCTCAT
Organism: Phenganax stokvisi; assembly: GCA_025400075.2. NCBI lineage: Eukaryota > Metazoa > Cnidaria > Anthozoa > Malacalcyonacea > Clavulariidae > Phenganax > Phenganax stokvisi. Next base: position 6,243 of record JAODVQ020004513.1, read on the forward strand.
TCATAATCAATCTGCACGTTCGGACAAATCAAGTAATCGGGCGCGCGTCAGCTGAGAGGAACAATGCTTAAAATCGAAAATCTACATGCCGCGGTGTCAGAAACTGAAGAGGAGATCCTCAAAGGTCTTGATCTCGAGGTGAAACTTGGCGAGGTTCATGCCATCATGGGACCGAACGGGAGCGGCAAGAGCACGCTGGCGAACGTGCTGATGGGAAAGCTGGATTACACCGTTACGGATGGCGACATCATGGTCGATGGCGAGAGCATATTGGAACTGGCCCCCGACGAAAGGGCTCACCGAGGACTGTTCTTGGCTATGCAGTACCCGTCGGAGGTGCCTGGTGTTCGGCCTTGGCAGTTCTTGAAAGCCGCAAAAGATGCCATCGATGATGCCAACGGCAAGCCTAAGATGAGCGTGCGGGAATTTTCAAAGCTGTTCGACGAAAAAGTGGCTGAATCAGGTATCAATCCGAATCTGATCAAGCGTGCTCTGAACGAAGGCTTCTCGGGGGGCGAGAAGAAACGCAACGAAATGTTGCAGATGCAGGTGTTGCAGCCTCGCATATCGATCATGGACGAAACCGACTCCGGTCTCGACATCGACGCGCTTCAAGCAGTGGCAGACGGAGTGAATGCCATGCGTTCTTCTGAACGCTGCTTCTTGATAGTGACCCACTACCAGAGACTTCTGCACTATGTTCGCCCGGATATAGTTCATGTGCTCGTGAACGGCAGGATCGTGGAGACAGGCGACGAAGAACTGGCCGAGAAAGTGGAGCGCAATGGGTACCGTGATTACCTTTCCTAGTGAGACAGCCTGCGTGAGAGATGTGAATTGAACGCCGCAACTCAAACAATGCCCCTGAACAAAGCTCGGCACCTCTCGCAATATCGCGCCGATTGGGAGAGCTTTATATCAAAGTTAGAGACTAACGGCTCGCAAAATGAAAGATTGCTAGATCTGAGACGCTCGGCTTGGGAAGAGTTCGAGCGGATAGGGTTCCCCACCCATCGCCGAGGCAACGAGCTCTGGAAGTACACTGACCTCCGAGCTGTGGACGCACACAAGTTCTTTTACGGCACAAAGCCCGGGGAGACTACATCTGAGGACTTGACTGAATTGATTCCGAGGTCTGATTCGTGGATCAATCTAGTTTTTATAGATGGGGTCTTCTGCGCCGAACTTTCTGACTCCTTACATGCTGAAAAAGGAGTGCGCCTAGAGACAATCCAATCTGGCGCGTTTGGCGACGCCTCTCTCGGCAGCGAACTGCTTGGCACAGTGTCGGATTTCAAAAACGATGCGTTCGCATCGCTCAACACAGCGTTTCTGTCTGACGGGTTGATAATCGCAGTGGATGCAGAAGTCGAGCTGGAAAGCCCAATAAGCGTGGCGTTTGTGAATACAGATGTAACAGAGCATGCTCGGGCGATTTATCCTCGGATATTCGTCGATGTCTCTGAGCAAAGCGTCGCCACGTTGATTGAGTGCCACGTCGCGCTCACAGATGATGCTTATCTGACAGCCCCAGTGGTAGAAGCAAATCTGGGTGTCGGCTCTGCTCTGAGACAATACAGGGTGCAGTTGGAGAGCGAAGCCTCTTACCATCTTTCGACTACTCGGGTGAGGCAGCTTGAAGGTTCTTCTTACGCTTCTACGTCATTCTCTCTAGGTTCCGACATAGGCAGGAACGAAATTCACACCGTATTGGATGGAGAGCATGCCTCAAGCACTTTGCACGGCATTTATCTGACCACGAATTCCCAACATCAAGTGCACGAGATCAGCACTTCGCACAATTGTCCACATGGGACCAGCAATCAGTACTACAAAGGGATACTTTCAGGTAGTTCGCAAGCAGTTTTCAGCGGCAGTATCATGGTTGCGCGCGGGGCTCAGAAGACTGAAGCGGAACAGGCAGACTTGAATCTGCTTCTGTCGCACGACGCAGAGGTAGATACCAAGCCGTCGCTAGAGATATACGCCGACGATGTGAAATGTGCGCACGGCGCCACAGCTGGACACGTCAATGAAGATACTTTGTTTTACCTCCAGTCACGCGGCATCGAATATGACACCGCACAGGCGATGTTGATACGAGGTTTCGCGGCAGAGATTCTCGACGAAGTGGAAGAGCCGGACTTGCACCAATTCTTAAGCAACACGTTGGATCGAATAATGCCGGCGTTGCAGGCTTCTTCGGATACGGTCGGCACGACTTAGCTTTAGGTCGAGGCAATCCGACTGCTTATAATCTGCGAGCAGGCGCAGCGACAATGTGCCGTTCGGACTTGCAATGTGAGAAATGCGTAGCGGATTGGGACATCTCGACGAGATTAATCGCCACATCGTGGAGGATCATTGCCGCAACCCGCGAAATTTCGAGAAATTAGATTCGGCAGACGCCGAATCTTACGTCGAAAATCCGATTTGCGGTGATGATGTACTCATCCAAATAAAGTTTGAAAACGACAAGCTTATCGAGTTATGTGTACAGGGCCATGGATGTGGGATATGCCAAGCATCGGCGTCAATAATGAGCGAGGTGATCAAAGGGCTTGGGTTATCAGAAGCATCGCAGGCTGCCTCGGTTTTCAGAAAGATGATGGTCTCAGGTAATGAGTTGAACCTAGATGAGGCTGATGCGATAGGCGATGCTATTGCGCTTCAAGATGTGAAACGCTTCCCGATAAGAGTGAAGTGTGCTCTTCTTTCCTGGGTGGCGTTGGAAGAGGCGCTGGAAAAAGTGCCCGATTAGAGGTTCACCCCCTTATCCGGTCGGTAAGCCAAAGGCGCGCGAGCCAGAAACTGTCGGATCGATAGCTGTTGGGCGCCACATTATGCAGATGTGCCCACCACATCCAGTGCGAAACCTTTGCGGCGGCGTTGAATCTGTGTGCACCGTCAAATATCGAGCGCTGGATCTGCAATATGTCATGCTTGCGGTTTTCGCGATCTAGACGGATGGTCTGGGCTTCGATCAGAGCATCCAGTCCGGGATCGGAGTAACCGGTGGAGCTCCACGGACCTTCAGAATGGTGGACCGAGAACAGTGTGGATGTGACGCTGGAAATCAACGGCGGAGCTCCTACGTAGATGTCGTAGTCGCCTCCGATCCAGACATCGTCGCCGAAAGTGCGTGTCGGCACTCTTTCGACCTCAGCGACGATTCCGATGGATCGCATGGCGGTTGCGATGCGGTTGGCGGTCTTGATGTATTGATCGCCATATTCGCCGACGGTGATGGTGAATATCTCGCCTCGCGTCAATTCCCTGTTCTGTATCAGCAGACGGGCGGTGTCTATGTCGTTGAAGTACCCACTCACATCTTCGCTGTTGAGAATCCAGCTGGGGTCTTGCAGCGGCAGTCCTGCAGAAACGAAAGACTGCCCGTTATGCAGTTCGTCGATCAGGGAGTACGGGTCCCAGGCCTTCATGATGGCGCGCCTCACCGCAATGTCGCTAAACGGCTCACGATTCGCGTTCAGGGCAACTTCGATGCCGGCTGCCGCGTTGTGGGTAGTCCTCCATCTGATGTGAGGGAATCGTTCAACTGCCGAAACCAGAGGCTCGACAGTGGTTTGGACCAAGTCGGTGATACCCACACGGAAGGCGCTGACGCGAGTGTCTGGTTCGGGGATGATGCTGATCTCTATACCGTCGGCCAGTGGCAGTTCAGAATGAAAGTAATCGCTGTTGGATCTGAAGGTCATGAATTCGACGCTGAATCGATGCATCTCCCAAGGTCCGGAGCCGATGGTGGGGCCGCGCAGCAAGTCTCCGTTGACGGCGACGGCTTCTTGCGCGACTATCGAGGCTCGGGCATCTGCCAGTTTTTCGAGCAATTCGGCATCAGGCACATGAGTCTCGATTTCAATAGTTAAATCATCAATCTCCCGAACATCGGCGACGGTATTGATCAACTGAGAGTTGGGCAGAGAGGGGTCTTGTAATCTACGCAGGCTGAAGACAACATCCGAGGCGATCAATTCTCTACCGATGACCGGGAGGATGTTTTGCCAGCGGACATCTGGTTTCAGGGCTATTCTCAAAGTTGTGTCGTCGATGTATTCCCACTCTTCGCAGAGGTCGCAAAGGACCTGATACGCGGAGACAGATTCGGCAGGATCGTATCGATTGCTGAGGCGGTCGGTTCCAATGAATCCTTCATCAGGCGGGATCCATTGGAACCTGAACAACCTGGAGTAGGTGATGCCGGGGCCCCAAGCTGCCAAGATGGGAGAAACCGAGCGATGAATATCTTGGTTAGGCGCTGGATCGGGGATGCTGAATTTGATCACACCACCTCTTTGGCCTTCTACTGGAGTCATCCGTGGAGAGGGAGTCGGCGTAGGCGGTGCTGGAGTAGGAGTGGCAGTGGGTAAGGGTGTAGCGGTGGCTACCGGCCTTGTGGGAACGATGGTTGGGAGCGGTGCGGTTGGAGTAGGAGATGGTAGCCCCGTGGTGCCAGTCGCCACAGGCTGGGGAGTGTGAGTCGAGGTTGGGGGCGGTACTCTTGGCGCAAGAGTTGGAGTCGGCGTTTGCGATGGGGTGGGTAGGGATGTTTCCGTCGGCGTGGGTGGATTCGTAGCAGTTGCGGTGTCTTCTTGTTCTACCGAGCAAGAAAGGGCGATTAATCCTGCAAAGCTGAAAGCCAGTAAGTATCGGATGGTTATTGTCCGAGGCGTCATGAGTTTGATTGAAACCAATCGACAGTTTTCTTCAAACCGTCGTCTAATGAAGTTGTTGGGCGCCAGTTCAGATCTTGAAGCGCTTTCGTGGCGTCTAGACGGATCTTTGGAATATCTCCGGCGCGTGGTTCTCCGTATAGAGGCTTAAGCTTGTACCCGGTGATGTTCTTGAGTTTGTGGAAAATCTCGTTTACAGATACGCCGATGCCGGAAGCGATGTTGTATATCCCCACATGGTCAAGTTTGCCGATGGCTGCCACGCCTTTTACGAAATCCGAGATATAGACGTAATCGCGCTCGTCGTCGCCAGTGCCGAAGATGGTTATTTCGCGGTTTTCGAGCATGGCTTTGGCGAAGATGGCGATGACTCCTGCTTCGCCATGTGGATCTTGCCGCGGTCCATAGATGTTGGCAGGTCTGACGATCAGGTGTCGCAAGCCGTAGAGATGTTTGTACACGGGCAGGTAGTTCTCGATGGCGAGTTTAGAGGCGCCGTAGGGAGACATCGGCACAGTCGGGGTGGCTTCTGTTGCGGGCAGTTCGCACTCTGGCACATGTCCGTAGATGGCGCCTCCGGTGGATATGTAGACCACTTTCGGAGACGGATCGGTATTTCTGGCGGCTTCGAGCAGATTGAGCGTTCCCATGACGTTGATCCGAGCGTCCAGTTCCGGCTCTTTGGCAGACACGGCTACGCTTACCTGAGCTGCGAGATGATAGATGACATGAGGCCTCAGATCGGCGATCAGTTCACCTATAGAAGCGTCGCATATGTCGAGTTGGTGAAAGTGTGAATCTGGATTCTGATTTTTGCCCGCGCCGTTCAGAGAGTCATCGACGATGTGAACAGTCTGCCCAAGTTCGACCAGAAGATCTACGAGGTGACTGCCGATGAAGCCCGAGCCGCCTGTTACCAAAGCGACGGTAGATTGATTTTGTTGTGGATTCACTGCGATGTGTGATGGAGGACCTGATGGGATTTTGACTTTGATGGGATGTATCCAAGGAACACGGAACGTTTCAGACGGTTTCTGGAAACGCTTGACTCAATTATCCGCGCGGTTTGCACTTGCAACTACATCTTTGCACCCTGCAAACGCAGAAGTTCGTAGAATCGGTGTCTGGAAACACTAGCATCTAGGAGTTTGAATCCCATGACCGAGATCAGATTGATCGCATCTAGACACTCCGCCTTCTACAGTCCGCTTATTTCGATGATCGCAGGAGGATTCTTAGGGAGAGAAGGTTTGAGCGGCACCTACTCACCGGGATACGGATTAAATTCGGTTGCAGAAGTTGCTCAGGGCAGGTTCGATGTAGGTCAGTCGGCTGTATCAGGCAGTTGGGGTTTGCTGGATGACGGCAAAAAGCCCTTAGTGGCGCACTTCGCGCAGATCAATTCAAGAGACGGCTTTATCGTGGCGGCAAGAGAGCCGGACGCTGACTTCAAATGGGAAAAGCTGCTTGAGCGACAGTTCCTGTACACCCACGGCGGGCAGCCTGAGGCGATGCTGCGTTACGGACTGAACAACGTCGGGGTGGATCTTTCAGATGTGGAAGCTGTAGTGTCAGGCGGCGGTGACGAGATGATGGAGCAATGGAAGAACGGCGAGGGCTACTACTTTCATGAACAGGGCGCATTTCCGCAACAGCTTGAGCACGACGGTATCGGGCATATCGTTGGCTCAATCGGGGAAATCGTCGGTCCGACGGCCTTCAGCAGTTTGATCTGCCGCTGGGACTGGCTAGATTCAGACGATGCGAAACGAGTAACCGCAGCGTATCGTGCTTCACGCGAATGGTGCAACTCTGCCGACCCTATGGAGGTGGCGACTGCGGAGAAAGAGTTCTTCCCGAGTATTGCGATAGAGGCGACTGCAAGGGCGATCGAGTACTACCAGCAGCTGGGCAACTGGAGCGGAGACATCGCAATACCCGAAGATCTGTACGAATCGGCGTTAGACGTGTTCGAGCACTCAGGGATGGTCGGTAGTAGGCATCCCTATGATCAAGTGGTGGTGGCGCCGCCATCGGGTTGAGGGGAGGTTGCACAGTGCCTGAGAGTGACCGACATATATTCAGCGATAGACACTGTTGCGCCCTCCGAATCGCACCACTTAATCGTCCAATGCAAGATCTCGTCTCACCTCTTCGGAGGATTACAAGCCATCCTCACCTTTGCGAACACGCTCAAGCGCCTCTAAGCCGAGGTAGTAGTCTTCCATATCATCAATCCCGCGCTCGATCATCTCGCGCAAGTAGTATGCCTGAGTGCGCCCTGTGCTCGATGCAAGATTGATGAGACATCGTTCGGTCTCTGCTGACAATCGGATCGAGGTTGCCATCCAAAATTCCTATGTTGGTGCGATACGTGTATTCACTGCATCATGACAATCAATGATGGCCAGGTTATATTTGGAATTCACAAACTTCAACGCAACTCAAGCGGCGCCACGCTGCGAACGAAATTCGGGGTTTAATCCTAGCTCCTCGACAATTCATCCACTGCGTTGATTAACGGCTCGCCGCGGGCCAGTCTGCCTAGGTTTTCGGCTACTGTCTGGCTGCGTCTGGCGGCGGTGCCGTGGGTAGCTCCAGAGTGATGGGGAGTCATGATGATGTTGTCGAGTTCCCAGAAGGGATGATCGGCAGGTCGTGGCGCGTCTTCAGCGCCGGCAGGGTAGGTGTACCAAGTGTCGATGGCGGCGCCGGCGATGGTGCGGTTTTTCAAGGCTTCGTAAAGCGCCGTTTCGTCGATGATGTGGCCGCGTGCGGGATTGATGATGTACGCGGTATGCTTCATGAGCGAGAGTTCGTGTGCGCCGATCAATCCATGTGTGGCATCTACCAGCGGGGTGGAAATCAACACGAAGTCGGAGCGACTCAGCACTTTTTCGCGCGACTCGACGCCCCCGCCCATATATTCTGTGCCGTGCATCTCGCCAGGTGCTTGATCGGTTCTGCCGCAAGCTATTACGCGCATCTCGAAGGCGGTCGCGAGTTTGGCGACACGTCTGCCGATAGAACCGAAGCCGATGATGCCGAAGGTGCGGCCGAGCAGCTCGCTATATGAGCCATGACGTCCTGGCCACATTTCCCAAGAACCTGCCCGGAATGTAGCGTCTGATTTGAAGAGATTGTGGTCTAGCGCGACTGCCACCGCCATGACCCACTCGGCGATGGGCGCCTCGTGATGATATGCGTTGGCTACAACGCAGCCCTCAGGCACCGCTTGAGGATCTATGCGGTCGTAGCCGGCGGCGGGTATGAGTATGGCTTTGAGCGAATCTGCGTTATCGCCCATCTCTTGAGTGAAATCGGTGCCGATGAAGGCGTCGGCTCCTCGCATGGCATCGGCGGGCGGTTTGTTGTCGACAAAGTCGACCTGCACCCACTCGATTGGTTCAGCGACGGGAAAAGGCTGCGCGTCGCCGTCGGCGTTTCGGGAGCGGTTGACGACGACACGGAGTCTCTTTGGCATGGTGTGGAGGCAGTATCAAGCCTTGGGCTTGCCTGAGGACCAGTTCCAGTTGTCGGGGGGCCACACGTTCCGTCCGCGGCGAGCGCCCATGTTGCCGGCCATGGATGCTTCGCGACGTTCTTCGTCGTACCAGTCGGCTACGGTATCTCGCCACTTCTTTATGTGTGGAGTTCCGACATGGTAGTCGAATGCTGCGCTGTTGGCGTATACCTCGTAAAGGTATAGTTCGGCTGGGTCGTTGACGTTCTGGTAGACGTCGAATCTGAGGCATCCCGGCTCTTCATGGGTGGATCCGATGCCATCGAGAGTTACGGCGGCGATGAAGTCGTCCACTTTGTCGGGCTGGACGTACTGCGGGGCGTGGATGATGTGAAGGGTTCCTTGCTGGAACGCTGGGTCATCGACGGCTCCAGGGCGGTAGGCGTCCCATTCTGCTGGTCCGGCGGGGTATACGGATCGGCAGAAAGAGACTTCGGGAGGTTCGTCGAACATGTCGGCGGATGCGTCGCGCCACTGGTGGAAGTGGTATGCCATCGTGTGGTACTGGAAGGCGGCTTCATCGGCGTAGACTTCGCAGAATGCGAACTTGGCAGGGTCTTCGTCGTCTTGGATGATGTCGAATCGGTAGCAGTTGGGTTCGCCCAGAACTGAACCGACTCCATCGCCGATAGATGCTTCGATGAAATCGTCGATGCGATCTTCTTTGACCTTCAATCTAACCATGAGGATGTACATGAATTCGCCCCTTGAAGCAGTATGCTGTTAACGACGCTGTGAGTATATCGCGGATTGTGTTTTTTGAACTGGGATTTTGGGGAATGACGGGCTGTGATGGTCTTCGTCTTTGGTGCCCCCTCACCTCTTTGCGACAGCGCCGCAAAGGTCCTCTCCCACGGAGGGGAGAGGGGAGTGTGACTCCTTGGTATGAGATTCTTCGACTTCGCTCAGAATGACATGGGGCGCTGAAGCAAGGGGTATGTGGCTACCCCTCTTCCTCGATGTTCATCGAGGACCTCCCCCTTCGAAGAATGGGGAGGATGCTGCGCTCCCCTGTTGCAGTTGGGGCCCCCTCACCTCTTTGCGCTAGCGCAAAGGTCCTCTCCCACGGAGGGGAGAGGGGAGTGTGACTCCTTGGTGTGAGATTCTTCGACTTCGCTCAGAATGACATGGGGCTGAAAGACAGGCGCGGTTGATGATTTCCCGGGCATGGGCAACCACAAGGGCTGCCCCTATGGGGGTACCCCTCTTGTTTGATGTTCATCGAGGGTCTCCCCGTTGGGAATGGATAGAGAAGAGGCTTGGGCGCTCGCGACGAGGTTTTGCGATGGTTGGTTTTGGTCAACCTCTTCCGATATAGGGTTGCTGGGAAGGCAAGACTATGGATTCGAGCATGTTGACGTCTGGCGGGAGTGTTGCCATGAGAAGCGCGGTTCGTCCGATCACGTCGACGCTCATCATCGGCTCAGGCCCTTCGTCTCTACCTGATGCGGAGCGTTTGTCCATGCGCCGCTCGACCAATGTGTTGCCGGGGTGGAGCGCGCTGACGGCGATGTTACAGTCTCGCCCTTCGATGGCGGCGGACTGAGTAAGTCCCCAAACCGCATGTTTGCTGGTGGTGTATGCGGCGGAGCTGTGGCGTGCCCGTTGAGCAGCGATGCTGCCGATGTTGATGATCCTGCCGCCTCCTTGGGGGCGCATGATTTTGAATGCTTCGCGTGTGCAGTAGAACATGCCGGTCACATTGGTGTCCATGACGCGACGCCACTTCTCGGCGCTCAAGGTCTCTATGGGGTCGCCTTGTATGGAGCCGGAGTTGTTGACCAAAACATCTAGCCTTCCAAACTCGTTGATGACGTGCTGGAAGAGCACGGCGACAGATTCTTCGTCGGTGACATCCAAATGATGTGGTTTGACTTGTTGTCCAGTCTCGGAAGATATCTCGTCGGCTGTTTCGTTGAGTCGTTCCATGTTGCGAGCAGCTATGAATAAGTCCGCCCCTGCATGTGCAAAGGCGCGTGCGATCCCTTTGCCGATGCCAGTGCCTCCACCTGTGACGAGTGCGACCTTTTCTGCTAGCGAGTCAGTGCTCATGTAATTGAATTCCTCCTATGAGCCGGATCTTTGATCGGCTTGCGGCCTAGTCCGTGCTTTTGTTCTCTTTAGTAAGGATTGAGGTTATCAGTGCGATGGCGACAAACGCGGTACCTGCGAAGTATGCGAATCTCCATCCTTCGAGATAAGCGTTGCCGGCGCCTGGGGTTTCACCGAGTTGCTCCAAGGGTATGTCGAAGCCGCGCGCAGCCATGATCCCGGCGATGATTGCGGTGCCAACGGCCTGCCCACTCACGTTGCCCAAATTTCTGGTGAGATTGATTATCGCGCTTACGAGACCATAAGAGGATCGAGGCACGGAACCCATGGTGGCGCTGGAGTTAGGCGCTGACCAGGTGCCCATTGCCAAGCCATTGACAAAGATGAGGATGGCGATGTAGGTAAGCGAGGTTGATTCGTTGAGCATCGAAAGGGCGATGCCGGTGCATATGAGGACTGCGAATCCTCCCACCATGAAGGGACGAGTGCCGAAGCGATCGGAAAGTCTGCCGCTGGTCTGTGCGCCGATTCCCATGCCGAGGGCGCTTAGAAACATGATTCCACCGGCGGCGGCTTCTGTGATTCCTCGAAAGCTTACCAAGAATATCGGCATCAAGAAGATAGTCGTGGAAGAACGCATGAATGCGAAGTAACGTGTGGCAACGGAATATCTGAAGATCGTATTTGCGAACAGCCGCAGATCCACCATGGGAGATTCGGTGTGCAGCTGCCACCAGATAAATGCGGCAAGGAACGACAAACCAGCCACGGCGCTGCCGATTATGGCGGGGTTTCCCCAATCCAATGCGAAAGGGTTGCTGATGGTGATGATTATGAGTCCGGTGGCGACTGCGGAGAGTATGGCGCCGAGCCAGTCGTATGCGGGCCTGTTGGCGCCGCTGAAAGACCCTATCTTGCGATCGTCGAGTATGTAGAGGCCCCACAGGAAAGCGACGAATGTGGGAATCGCCATGAAGATGAAGAGGGATTGCCAGGAGAAGAATTCGAGCATCAGCCCTGCGACGATGGGACCGCAGGCGCCGCCGATGGCGACGGCGGTGGTCTGACTTCCGAGCGCCTTGCCGCGCTCGCGTCCGGGAAAGACAGATGTGACGATTGCCGTAGATACGGCCTGTCCCATGGAACTGCCGAGAGCCATTATCACGCGAGTGACGATAAGGAAGATCAGGTTGGGCGAGAACGAAGCGGCTATGGCGCCGCCTCCGAAGAGCGCCAATCCGATGAGGTGGAATCGCTTCCTGCCGATCATGTCTGCCACCTTGCCGAGTGGCACCATGAAAGCGCTGACTGTCAGCGACTGTGCGATTACGACCCAAGATACTTGACGGAAGGTGATCCCGAAATCTGTGGCGATGGAATCTAGCGCTAGAAAGATGATGCTGAAACTCATCACCATTGTGACTAGCGAAAGTCCTACGGCCCAGAATGCACGCCATTTGTAGGAGTCGTTTTCAGGCGAGTCTGGGTCCCAAGCCGTTTCAGCGACGGTCGGAGAGGCTTGTCGAGTGGTTGCCAAGATAGAAATTAGCTCTCAAGCGTTGTGCGATGCGGAACGCTCATTCAAGCGTTTGAATCAGAAACGAGGCTTGAGAGGCAGGCGTCAGGTCACGTCCATGGTTCGCAGCCGCCATACACACAAAGCGGCGCAACCGATGACTAAGACTATGGAAGCGATTATTGCATACGGCAGCTCTGTGAGCGTAGATGTTGCTACGACATCACCTTCAAAGGCATTCATGATGGATAGCACAAACTGCCTGATGCTTACATACCGCAGACCAGGGGCGATGCTGGCGAGGAGGCTTTCCCAAGCGAATGCGTATGCCAGCCCGAAGACTATTGCACGGGTAGTGATGGTGCCTACGAAAGCGAACAGACAGCCGTAGCACACCACGCCGATCAGCGAGCCGGCGGCGATTGCGAATCCGGCGGAAACAGCGTTGTCTGGCAAACCGATGACTCCGGCTATGAATACTCCAAAGAATATGGGCGCGCCAGCCACGGTGACGGCGCTGAGCAGCTTAGGCAACACTATCTGCCACCTGGGTATGGGCGACAGAATTAGATTTGGAAGGGTGCGGTCGTCGATTTCATCTGCGAAGACGGGGGCGGCGACTACAAGAGTGACCAGCGGCAGTACGGCTGAAACGATCAAGCCTTCAACGATTCCTAAAACGAAATCTTCCGGGTCGGAATCGGTGCGGACGGCGACGATGGCGAATAGTGCCGGTGAACCGCTTAGCAACAAGATGATGATTAAACGCCATACGCCGGTGATCTGTCTCAGCGAGGCCTGATATATAGCGATGGAAGCGGCTGGCATTATCTATCGGCCAAGTATTGGAAGACGCTTTCAAGAGAATCGTCAAGCGGCTCGAATCTAGTGAGTCGGATATCGTGTTTCTGTGCCACTGCGGGCAGGGCCATCTGCAACGTGCCTACCCTTGAGGTGAGAGCGATGATGGAACCGTCGGCATCGAATTGTAGAGTTTCGATGGCTGGCATGGCGACTAGTTGCGAAGCTAGACGACGAGGTTCGGAGCATCCGATTCGGACGTGGTAAGGGCGATCGTCCAGCGCCGCTCTAATGGCGTGGTAGTCGCCCTCGGCGGCCAGTTTGCCGCTTATCACAAGCAGCACGTTGTCGGAAACTGCCTCGACCTCTTCCAAGATGTGAGATGAAATAATTACGGTTCTTCCTTCGGCAGCGAGGCGATGAAGGATGTCGTGGAAGTTGATGCGTTGCGTGGGGTCGGCCCCGTTCAGGGGCTCGTCGAGTATCAGAAGCTCGGGATCGTTCACCATTGCGGCGGCGAGTCGGATTCGTTGTCTCATCCCACGTGAGTAGGTGGAGATTTTTCTGTCCTGTGCGAACTGCATGTTCACTTTGGATATAGAGTTGGCGACGTTAGAGCCGAGGTTTTCAGCCCCTTTCAACTGAGCGGAGTAGCGGACGTACTGCAGGCCAGTCATGAATTCATACGCCGATTCATGTTCGCTCATGATGCCGATTCGTTTGTATACGGAGTGATGTGCGCGCGGATCGAATCCCAAGAGTTTGATTTCGCCTTCCGATGGCGATGCCAACCCGCAGATCAGCCTCAGGATGGTTGTCTTGCCGGCTCCGTTCGGACCGAGCAGCCCGGTGATACCTTTGCCGATGTTGAATGACACGTCGCTGACTGCTACGACGTGTCCGAACCACTTTGAAACGCTATCGAATGTGACGGTATGAGCGCTGTTAGTCGAATTCATCGGATCGAGTTGTTGAAGGATCAATTGAGTCTGGTGTAGTTTTGCCAAGTAAACAATGCGGAGGCTGCAGCGATCAAGAGATACCACGTCAGTGGGACAAATTCCTGAAGGGCGCCTTCTGATTGGTAGTCGCCGAAGACGATCTGGTTTATCGTCTCTATGTTTAGCGATGAGAGGTCCAGCAAACGAATCCAATCTTCCGCATCTCCCAATTCTGCGAGCTCGACAATTAACCCGACGACGATGGGGGTTACGATGAACAGTCCCATCACGATGATCGTGGCGATCATCCTTCTGGTGGTCATCGAAGCCATTGCGAATGTGAGAGAGGTTGCAAAGACGGCTAATAGAGCTGCCATGCCCACGAAACGAGGTACATCCGTCCAGTTGTCGTTTATGTAGTCGGGCAAGTCAGGCACACCGAACAAGATGCCCACGAATAGCGTGATCTGTGGGATTAAGGCTACGGCGAAGACGATAGTTGCAAATCCGCACCATCGAGTGGCGAGGTAGTCGATCAACGATATGGGCCTGACTAGGTACAGATGCAGAACACCCTGTCGGCGGTCGGGGCACAGTTGTTCGGGTCCCATCACAGCGGCGAAGAGGAGGATTATGAATACGGTGGCGGCATAAAGTTCGGAATGGGAGAACAAGTCCAACGAGACATCTGAGTCTGAACTTGCGTCGCCTAGAGCTTGAGATGTGAGGGCGTTAACTGTAGCGAAGGCGAACCCGACAAGAATCGTTGGGGCAATCATCAGCCATGGCAGGAATTTGGCCCAGCCCCCTCTGCCGATGCCTAGCCCATTCTTGAGGGCGTCTAGAAAGATAGATTTGAGGGCGCGGATTCGGCCTTCCCTAGCACCGGTATAACGTTGGTATCCGATATCGAATACATGCCCGGCGGTTCCGGAATCAGTTCTCATCGGCTTGTTTCCTGAAGAGGTCGAGCAATGCTCTGCGTCTTGGCGTCATTCTTCGCAACGGCGCCTGAGCTTCGACCAAGGCGTCTCTGATGTGGTCGAAACGAGCTGAGTTTACATCGGGCACGACAATTGAGCCGTCTTCATAGGCATGCTGGATGCCTCTGCGTGCTAAAGCGTGTGCAAGTTCATCTTGCCGAGATGTGACTTCGACGAAGATGGTTTCAGTTTCTTCGGTTAAAGCGGCGACCTCTTCCGATTGAGTCACGCGTCCAGAGTCGATGAGCACTATGCGGTCACAGCTTCTTTCCACGTCCTGCATTAGATGCGACGATAGCATGATGCTGATTTCGAACTCTTGGTGTATCTTTCTGATCAACGTGAGCATCTCGGCTCGTCCGGCCGGGTCTAAGCCGGCGGTGGGTTCGTCTAGGAGGACTAGTGCAGGGTCGTGAACGAGGGCTTGTGCCAGTTTGACTCGTTGCTTCATGCCGGTGGAGTATGTGGATATGGGACGGTATCTTTCTTCAAACATTCCTACGTGTCGAAGAGTGTCCGCGGCGAGCGCGCGTGATCGTGCAGAGGGTATTCCGCTGATCTCGGCCATTAGGGTGAGGAAATAGGCAGCGGTTTGATTGGATGGCAGGCAATCGTGTTCCGGCATGTATCCGAGGCGCGTTCGCGATTCGGGCAACAGGGCGCTGGCGCCCATAACTTCGGCAATGCCGCTAGATGGCTTGAGGAGGCCTAAGAATATGCGTATGGCAGTGCTTTTGCCGGCGCCGTTGGGACCTAGAAATCCAGTTACTCCGGGCAGCACTTCAAACGACGCCTCATTTAAGGCTTGCACAGAACCGTAATTCTTGGAGAGACGTTCTGCTCTCAGTAGGGGCGTCGAGATGTTCATCGACAATTCAATGGGGTATTTCGGTTGAGTGCATTTGATGCAGGCGATAAAATATCGGCGCTAAATGTAGATTAATTGTGAAGACGATAGAACTCTGCGGCAGTACGCCCGAACACGTAGTCTCGCTGTTCATCGGGCAGATTCTTGAGTATTTCACGCAAGGTGTCGACCCATCTGGAGTACTCGGTGGCTTGTGTAGAGACTGGCCAATCGGATCCGAACATCAATCGATCCACGCCGAACATCCCGACCACATGATGCACATAGGGCGTCATGTCTTGGATGGTCCAATTCTCCATGTGGGCTTCCGTAGTCATGCCAGAAATCTTGCACCTCATGCCATCGATGCTGGCGACTTCGCGCATGCGCGAGAGCCAGGGTTCGACTTCGTGCTCGGCGATGTTGGGTTTGGCGATGTGATCTATGACCGCGCGCAAGTTGGGAGTCTGCTCCATGATGCGTGGCACGTAGGGGAGATTCCAGGGGCGCACCAGAAAGTCGTAGCAGAGCC
>JAODVQ020004621.1:0-22101 GCA_025400075.2 Phenganax stokvisi
GAAAGCTTTGCATAAATAAATTTACGTGGTATTGCCACAAAACTGTATATTATAACTTTAATATCATCAAAACTACCAGCACAGTTCAAAGCAGAGAGGAATAACAAACCCTCTTTAAATAGTGATGATTCAATATCAAAACTATCTATGTCTTCTTCACAGAACTCCTTGCAGCACAACATATGACGGATCAAACCCCCAAAACGTTAGTTTACTTCAGCAAGACTTGTTTTCTTTGTGCTATGACCTTCCTTGCAACATCCAGGCACCAAAAAAAATTGTGCGGGAATTTAAGATATAAAGAAACGCAAATTCCTATTGTTTTCCAAATTCTCCCCAACCAAAGAATCTTGCAGTATCCGTGCATTAAATGTGCATCTAAGAATATTCTTCACGAATGTTGCCTGAGTTTTCTTCTTTGTTCTTGCTCTTTGATCAACCATTTCTAACTCAATCTCAGTTGCGCTACACTTCTTTGCACTTGAATCAAAAACTACTGTTTCATGCCTGGGCATGACATGAATTATATGGTCTCTGATGACTTGAAAGTCTTTAATGATGTCGCTAATAACAAGGTCGGGCACGTCATTCTAAGCTACAAACGGTCCAAATAGTACTAAAAATCTGGCACTTGACATAGAATACACAAGTTTGAGGCAGACAGCTTTGCTTGTCACACATGTTTGTAGAAAATGCACGCATTTACTGTGTCTGAACCGTGCTCCACTCTCAAATGCATACTTGAGTTATGGGCATTCTGAATGAATAATTGTGTAGTATAACTCTTCTTGTTTAAAAGCATCGTTGGATGCTGTTCTTGGCACTTCAAATTTGAATTGGGAAGCACATCAAATTTGGAGTACTTCAAATTCGAATTGACCTACTGCAGCTTACGATAGCACATAATGAACACGCTTCAACTGGTGCGCTGTTTTGTGTGGCATGCATCGTTGACACTGACGTAAGAAGAACAAATGATCATAACCTCTTCAATAATGCTCCTGCCCAAACAAAAATCATTATCATCAACCAGTTTAAAAAAAAAATTACATGTGAGCAACCATTTGAAGAAACACTGAACCAAATTAGTTAAAATCCTGGATAGGATATCAGCAGGATTTATTCCTCCTTCAATAAAATTCTACTGGTTATGACTGACAATCTTCCTAACGGTAACAAATCTATTCTCTATTCCAGCTTCCCAGCTTCCTTATTTCCTTTATCCAATATTTTGCAACCCCTGAATCTGACCAACAAAAGATTTTAACCAACTCCACACGACCACGTATAGGAAGCACAGACTCTCTAATGAACTCGCTTGACAACCAACACCCCAACAACACGAACCTGGGAGTAGCAAGGCATTTTCAGAAGCCACCTAGGTTTTTGCTGGTAAACAGGCACTTTGAAAGCATTACCATAGAGCAACTAGAAAGTAAACTTGCCTTGAACTATTACAAACTCTGTGAAATCTGGGGATGAAAATCTAACTAAGCAATGGAGTTGTAAATACGCATTCAGCATGAGCAGATTATTTTTCAGCTCCAAAACTAGCGCTGAACTAACAAATGACAATTTCCTTATCTTCTGAATTGAGATTATTCCACAAAAACTGAACGAAATCGCTGTGTCCACCATATAGAGTAATGTTGAGAAATGCCCACTTTATTTCTGCCACAACACTTATCTTATAATACCAAACTCATAACAAAATGCAACATATCTTAGCAACAACATTGGGCCTTGAATACAAGCATTCATTTAAAAAGGATCAATAATGTGGCCCAAAGCATTGATAACTGCACATATCTGTGCAGTCTGTTCATGCTCATGCACAACAGGTTGGTGAGGGAGATAACAGGCCTCATCAAATTCCTTAGCTATTTCATGTCAAGATCCCCATTCAATTATGCCGTTTTTCTTATACTGTGCGAATATCAGGTTAGCCTCACTGAGTTCGCCATGTGATAGCTATGCTTCAGGGCTTTAAGTAGCCATCATAAGTATTAAATTTGCCTGATAGTGAGTCATGTTTTGGTTAAAAGGCAACCTTGCAATGTGTCTGTCCCTACATCTTGTTTTATCTCACTGACTATACTGTCGTTTGAAGAGCATATTCCTTCCACAAACCAAAATTATCGAAATTCTGTCATTGTGTAGCAGTTGCCTCTTTACTCTCCACTGAAGAGAGCAGTATGACTCTCAAACAATGAATATAAGGAGGCCTGAAATATTCTACTGCTGCACACTCATCCTACGCTTGTGCTGGACCTACCTTCCTTGGTAAAAACTTGACTGTCATGACCGTACGGTAATAATCAATTCCTATTAGGATTCCGACTGGTGATTTGACAGAATCACCATCAAACTCTATGTCCGTAACTTTTTCAAACCCATGTGTTCTTGAAATGAACTTATTAGTAAGTAAGCTGTAGATTGGTGGTACACATGAAGCTTCAAGAAGGAAAAGCCTTGAGTCAGATTTCTGTTTAACTTGCAACTGCAAAACATCTATCCCTCTAAGCCAAAATTTTAAGGATAACCTTTTCTAGTCTGATAGACTTCGGCCAAATTTTGTTCTAACCTTGTCTGAGATGCAAGAGTGTTGGCCCTCCAATCACTTATTCAGTCATTTATTTAACTTTGCTGGAAGAAATAACAGAATGACACATAACAAACATCAAATAGACAGATACAGAATGCCAGAGATCATAGGAACCACAGGTGGACAAAAGTAGCAGGGACAACAGAAAAGTGAAAACCAATTAATAATAATAATAATAATAATAATAATAATGATTTAATAGCATTTCCACAATGTGGTTATTCTATGCTACAAATAATACAATACACAAACAATACAGTACAATACAATACAATACATTACACCACAGCATAGTGAACGGTAAGATATACGAAAGAATACAATACAATACAATACAAAACAATACGTTGTATAGTAAATATACAGATATGCAATAATATACAAAACTATGTCATTGCTATAGACTACCTCATAGATTGTTGATTCTGTCCATAGCTAAAGTTCTAAAGTTACTCAGAGAGGGTCTACAGTAATCATAATAGTTTTTGCGGTTTCTAATGTCCTCTGGCAAGTTGTTAAATACCCGAGCAGCATCATACTGAAATGTACCAGACATGAGGGGAGCCACTAAGCGACGGCTAGAGGAAGACCTCAGGTTTTGTGACGGCTTATACTCATCGATCGACAGATACGAGGGCCAGTCACTGCAATGGATGGCTTTAAAAACTAGTTTGGCTAGATGATAGTCCCTACGTTCTAGAATTGGGAGCCAGCCAAGAGATAGAATGTCAGATAGACCAGCATACTTATTTAGCACAAACCCAGCAACGACCAACTGTACTCGCTGTAACCGTTTTAGAAGATAATCAGGAACTGAAGTAGATACCACATAATTGTAATCGATTTTTTGTAATCATCATTGTAATCAATTGTAATCAATTACTGTGTAACCTTCACATAAAGACGTGCACAATTATGATAACATGCAGCAATAGACAGGAGTTTAAAAACAACAATTAAGATAAGAGCATAAGCAACAACTAGTGATATTTCAGATATACATAGTATTACTAATCGTCAGATCTTCTTCGTAGCTTTGTAAAGCAGATGTGAATTGCCTAATACTAATGTCTGGAGATCTTGTTGTGGTTGGTAGGGAGTTTCTAGTTGCACAAAGAGAGAAAGAGCGTTGGTAGCTAGTGATTTTGTATTTCAACAAACAAAAGGGGATTTGGTTGCCATTAGAGGATCTGGTTGTATGGGTATGACGTATCAGTTCAGAAAGGATGTCATGGAACACATTGACCAGGGCTAAAAAGAGCACGAGATCCAAGCACTCATACCAGTAAGATAGGGTCCAGAGGCTCATATCGGCAAGTTGTTCCAGATAAGTGTCACTACAGAGGTATGGTATGTTTGCAATAAACTTTGTTGCCTTCCTTTGGACTTGCTCCACACGTTTGATGAGGCAAATGATATAAGGACACAAGACCTGGCTTGAGAGGCCAAAAAAAGAGTAAAGCAAATGCAAATACAGAGTCTGGGAAGTCCTCACATTTCTTTTGTTTTCCCAGAACATCACTTTACAAAGCCAAGAAGTTTGTTCACTCGGGCACACTGGTGCAAAAGGTCTTAAGACTAAGTTAGGTCGTTTGGGATCCAGATTCCCAAATCCTTCTCGGCTAGTATAGGACTTAGTTGTTTGCCTTCGATGCTGTATGGATGATTGATTGGCTGACTACATCCGATGATCCTTACGCTTAGAGCTACTTTCGATTAATCAATTCCATTTTTGCAATCGATTACATGTAGGAACAATAATTGCTTATTTCTCTAAGAAGTAAGCTGTCCTTAAACCTGGTGTTGTTGATGCCTTAATTTTTTTAAACAACATTGACTGGTAGAAACTTTCTAAAGCATCAATACTACACACTGTTTTTATCACTCACTCTCTACAGTCTGTACTAAACTTTTGCCTTGTCTTAGTTGCTTTGTTTGAGTTTACAATACGAACAGCTAAACATCAAAACTGCAATGTAAACTGTTCACTGTATGATATTTGCCTTAAATGTAAATTTCCTGGATTCTAAGAAAGTCTTAACTTGACTAAAAAAGCTAGCTAACACCACAGTTTCTATTATTAAAAAATGGATTTGTTTATTTTACCTATGAGCTTTTGATATCAGCAATTAATCGCAATTAATCGACTGTTTACAATGATCAGCCTATCACAATATCCTATTGGAGCAGCTCTACCAAGGCTATTTGGGCTATTTGGAAGAGAGCCATACCCACTGGTACCAAGCTCCAGAGATTTTATATTCTGTCCATAATTGTCAACTTGGTTGTACAACAATATAGAATGGTTTAATGTAGTGGACTTTCATTAAAGATGGAAAGACACAAAAAAGCAAAATGCTGATAAACTTGTGGCCCTTGTCAACACATCACAAAAATCATTTGAATAGAATATACAATATACTGCACTGATGCAAAGCCCCTCCCCCCTCTCTTTCACAGAACGCTTTAAATAATTTAAAAAGTCTATATCACTAATACTAAAATTGCAATGGATTGAAACATGGTATTGGTCCCAGAACCCTTGCCAAAGGTTAGCTAGTAAAGTCAGGCCACACATATTTTGGCAGTTTGCACAGCTCTGGTGTACATTGCCAACTGCCTAATACCAGCTGCACTAAAGAATAACTGGCAATAATTGTTTCCAGTTTTAAAAAAGAACCAGCAGTTGCCACAACTTAGTTATGAGGCTCTAAGAGTTTCACGTAGTCAATAATCTCCACCTCAATGTATTTCGGATCAATGAAGACTACAGTTTCATAGTGTACAGTTGCCAAATGGTTGACAAAGGTGGTCACACTATTTCTTAATTCAAGGAGTTTAGATTGCTCACAGCCATCATCTTCTGATGAAACACACTTCTTTAATTCACTGAAACGAGTTGTTGAAAGTGCTAACATGATGCAACTACCACAAACACCTTTCAAATACTATGCTACTCCAAAGGGCTTATAAATGGAATGAGTTTACCTCAACAACACAACATGTGTGCATGTTACTCACAGAAGACACTCAGACAAAATTTCACTGCCATTGACTTTAACACACTATTCGCACTTCAATTTCCTTTTCCTCACGTTTGTTGTGGCCTCCTGGAATGCTCCCAGTGGACTTTATGTGCAAGGAGGTATAACTTTGCATTTCATGCAGTTATTTTACTTCAACAACACAATTACAACAACTGAATTCCAAAGTGTATGGCTACATGCTTAAGTACGACTTATCTACATGAATCACATTAACATATGCAGCTGCTATTGATTTGTCAATATATCAGTCAACTCGCGAAGATGACCTGGTCAAATGAAAAGATTACCTGTTGGTTGAGCAAACGGGTCCCCACCTAAATCTCCAAGTAAATCACTAGTTGCTTGCTTTGGTTTTGGTATTGCTGCTCGTTGCACAACAGGTACTGGCACAGTTGAGGTAGCACTTGCAGTTGGTTGGACAACAGGCTGAGTCTGAAAATGAAAGACAAAGGTTGGCACTCTTTTATACACACTGTAAACCCTTGAATACCCTCTCCTAGTTAAATAAATGAGCTGTTGCAGGAGCTCCAAAACACAAACGTCTTCATAGACAAATGTATAAGTACAATAAAAAATGCCACAGACTAAGGAGAGTGCAAAGTTTCTTAGATCTTTAGAACATCAAATCCCAGCTATTGAGTGGTACTCATGCTAGTTGGCTGGTGTAAGTCAGTGTCTATAGTATACTTATACACCACTACAGCACAATACAGAATACACTACACTGACCATACCATACTCTGCACATCTAACCATCCGCCCACTCTACTACAGTATGCACATTACACCATGCTCCATTATAGATTGCGATGTTGTCACCGCGATCTATATTTGCAAGTTGTATACTTTTGAATGATATTTGAACATAGGAGCTTCCATGTACTGATGTCTGTGGACTGTTTTGCAATATAAACAATGGGCAGGGTATGGACTGCATTATAGCTCCATGCCATAGCTACACCTGTTATAGCATGCAGACTTCAGTTGTTTATAGAAGCTACATAATGTTGTAATAAGTATATCAAGAAAGCAAGAAGTGCCAAAATTCGCAAATTTTCCAAAAAATTCATCGCCGACTTTTTTGAATTTGAGTAACTTCAGTCGCAAATTTCACTCCATTGACTTAGCCTCAAATGTCCAACCAACGTATGAATTGGGCAAAATTACTGTGGCTTTGTCCTATTGACGACAATTAATGCAAGCTAGTCTACATTGCGGCGAGTTGTCCGGAATTTAATACTAATAAACTTTAGTTGCGAATTTTCACTTTATGCCTGCAATTGCAGACAACTAACGTTTTTTTAATTCGGTTTGTCGCTCTGACATTTGCTTTGTGCTGTATGTATAAGATTTAGAATGATAAGAAACACCAAGAACTTGCAACTTTCAACCGCAAGTTTGGCCATAATATATCAGTTGACTGTATTATTTATGTCATAGCTCAATGCAATAGAATGCAAGTACAACCCATCACTGACTGCCGTGAATTTTCTCTCTGTTGAATGGTAATTCGTTTGATACAGGAAACTCTCATAGCACTTTAGCTTTAAAACAGCAACTTAACAAGTGTATAGCAGTAGAAATACAGTTTTGATCACGGGTTATGTCTCACTCCTATGACTTCCACCATTGGTGCCAGCAATTTAAGAGAAAACAGGGGTACGTACTCCTAGAGTTGTTTAACATTTTAATAGAAATACACACGAGAAATACCTGCATATACCCCCCGGAAAGTTTACACACTATGACTGACTGTATGACTGACTGTATGACTGATGTGAATTTCACCACTCATCACAATACTGCAAGGTTTCAAAGAAACTTTGCACTAAAATTCGAATACTACACAATGGTCAGTACGGTATTAGATCTTGCAGGAACCTTTAGGTTTTCATCATCTTTGGATGAAAATGTTAAACTAGTTCAGCAAACTGTTAAATGGTTCTTGTTTGGCAGGTCGCATTTTCCACAAGAGCAGTTTGTAAAAGGGCTCTCTGTTATAGGAAATAGTATTTTCTCAAGTGAGTGCCACGGTGCTCTTTAACCTTCCAGTGCTCCAGATGCTGCCCTTCTTCAGGGCGGTGCTCTTCCAAAAAGTTTTTGACATAAGGTCAGTTGTTTGTTAGTTTCAAAACCGAAATGAATGAAAGCCGACCTAAATATATAAATAACAAAATAATATAATTCTTCAATAAACCACCATAACTGAAATTATAAATAAAAACTGATTTATATTAGCTTCAAGAACACTTCGATCAAGTGCAACATTTTGCAAATAGTTGGTGCAGCGCTTATTCGCAGGCAATGGTCTATTAACATTTTTACTCTCAAAAGCAGCGTTTATATCAGGGAGGCATTCATTTGAGTAAATACGGTATGCCAATATTTTTGCCAATTCATTTTAAAGGAATACATAACATGGTTAAATGTATCAAAAGCAATAGCAATTTCCATGCAAACTTTTTTGAATTTTAGCACTATTTTAACTGTTTTCCATCCCACCTGAACGTAGAAGGCGTGCTATTGTTGCCAAGAATTTCTTGTTGCAGAAAAGGCACAACCACAATTATCAAACATTAATTCCATTATGTGCCACACTAAGTATAGTTGAGGACCTGTATACGAGTTTGTACACATTTCATTTAGGACAGATAATCTCAACTGTTTTGGAGCAAGTTGACCATGGCGATCAACATGGTAACGCTGCCCGAACCCCAATATGAGACGAAATGCCCAAGCCTGACCACACCCCAAAACGAGGCTTTTGCCATAGTGCTATCTGCCAAACCATAAAAGCTCTGGCTATTCTGATGTGCTTAAATGATTCAGAAATGGTGCTTTAGAGGTTGTCACTGGTAAGTGTGGAATGCCTAGCACTAATATCTTACAAGAAAATGACAGTGCAATACCCAAAGCCAAATGTCAATTTGTGGCTTACAAGTTCAGATTTACAGCAGTGGACATACAACACCCTTTTTTCGAAATCTTTTTGATAGAAACATAATCTGGACTTATTTAAGTAGATGACACAATAATGCTTATCATCCAATACTAATAGTTCAACATTTGCTTCTTGTTTAGAAGTTCTTTGTGGATGTATTAAATAATGATCACATCCAAACACGCTTATATAAATACTCCCGTTTCATCTTTCAAATTTATCAATATCAGTTAGTGGAGTTGGAAACTTAATTTCATCCCAATTTACAGCTTCTGGTTTTTTACGTAATTCCTTCGTTATTCTTTATTGATCTCTTTTTTCCATTGTGAATAATGCGATTGAGATAGCCCATTCAAAAAATTCTTAATCTTCACTTTCTGGATTTAAAATCGCTTTTTATCAGCTATCCAATTTGGCTTTGGAGCATATCAAGATCCTTTAATAAGATTATATTTAGGATTATATTTTAGGATTATATATTAGGATTAAATTTTAGGATTTATTTTATTTTTTATTTTATTTATTATTTTATTTATTTATTTATTATTTTATTATTTATTTTTTATTTATTTATTATTTTATTATTTTATTTATTTTATTTTATATTTTAGGATTTAGGATTATATTTAGTTACTTTTATATCCGATCTTATGATATAATCTAATTGCCAACCAGATCCATTTTTTGGGTATTGAACCATGGACTCGAGCATCTTTTGAATCATATTTTTATAGAGTTTCTGTAAATCTGTGTCTTCCAATATGATCTGTTGATTTGAAATCAAGTGACCCTCATTGCGAGTTTCCTCACCAGTGGCTGGAGTCCTTTTCATCATCATATAAACTATACTAACATTACTTTATAATTTACCACTTTTTCTTTTATTAATTTTTTTGCATGTGGTTTTATGTGTGGTAGAAATCTCGTTAATTGTTTCACAATTTCCATCTACACTATAAATTACTGTGCGACTTTTCAAAGTTGTTTGACTCACAACAAAATTCACTTGCTTTTTCACTAGGCTTTTGAAATTTTCATTCATTCTTATTCTATCTCCAATCGCTTTGTATTTGAACGATTCAACAAGCCTGTTACTGTTTGCCCACACCATTTCTTTTCTCTAATGTTATTCAATTCAATTCTGAATTCTTCTAGTCTTTGTTTAGTAACTTTCGATGATTTTGAACTTCTCTCAATGTCGACTAATATTTTCTATTTTTGATTTCTTTCTCTTAATTCCTTAGAAAGTTTTTTTTATGACAGTCAGCCACATATTTCTTCGCTTGCCTCCATTGGTCTACCATTATCTTTTTTTGAATGTTTTTGTGTCTGTGTGAATTTTCTGGGTAGAAATTTGTTTTTTTCATGCATTCTTTTATTATATAGTGAAAATTTAAAAACAAATTCATTGTCCATTCCCTTTATTAAATGTGAAAATTCACATAAATCAAATTCATTCATTCCCTTTGTTGAATGTTAAAATTCATATAAATCAAATTTTTCATTCATTCCATTTAGTATATGTGATAATTCATATAAATCAAATTTTTCCTTTATAGCCATTGTTTGAGTCTCTGGAATTGTTCAAATTGAAAAATCAATTTTGCAACAATCCTAGAAAAATCTTTCAGGACATTCACAAAAAAGACGCATCGTAAATATAAAATCTGTACCTATTCTTGGAAATAGTCGTCCCCCTGCCCCTAAAACAATGCTGATCACGTGTGGATGTCCTTTGGTGATAACGTATACAACATTGCGATGGGGGAACGGAGGTCACGAGTTTTTTCCCATCTTTGGGTAATATATATCTCCCAAGAAATGTGAAATGCTCACTTTTTATCATGATGTCCGCATGAGTTTTGTCCATGATTGTCTGCATTTTCGGATATGAGAAATATCATAAAATTTGTGAATTTTCACTAAGAATCCTAAAATTTTAGTGCACATAAAGTCATCTCTAATGCTATGGTTATCATGAACATGTTTTACGAAAAAAAAAGCAACGGCTTTTTGCGTCATGAACGTGACGATGCAATAATTTCTACTGCGTCATGTTCTTAATTAAGGCATTTTTAAACTTGAGTCATGGTCAAATCAATTTGCGCTGAAGCTCAGGCTTTGGTTCGATTGTATAGAATGTATAACCACTTCAGTTGTCGTCTGGTGGCAGTGAGATGTAGTATTTCTAAATCTACAGGACACAGGATTTGTACAAAAAAGGAAAAGGTCGTAAAAATGGCGAAAAATGTGGTCGCCCAGCATCCTTGAATGAGAGAGAAGAAAGACAACTGCTGGGAATATTTGAAATGCTTTGCAAAAGGTATGTCAACTTTTCAGTAAAAGATTTGACGACAGAGTGTGGATACGTGCGCAATAGAGTACATCCAACAGGCAAGCGAGAAAAAAAGATTTGCTTAATGAAAGTGACCAACATCTTTGAACTTCGTACGCATGCAGAATGAAGTTTATCCTGCAGAGTGAACCTGATTTCAATACAAACCACTTGGCATTTTATCGCGATGGTGTGTCATTTATTCATAAGAATGATCCATGTAAAGCAGCTGTTCAACCCAAGTCAAGACTCTGGCAAAAAAAATGGGAAGGACTGTCTTTCACTGTGAAAGGCTGCAAATCTTTAGCTGGTGGTCGCCGCCTCCATATTATTGTAGCTATTGCTTCGCAAAAAGGGGTCATCCTAAGCAGACTATGAAAAAATGGATGGTGAGTTCTTTGCTAAATTTATAGGGAAGAACTTTAGACTTTGCTTTGGCAAAGCGGGTCCGAAAGCAAGAGATTATTTCTGATGGACAATGACCCTTCTCAAACTAGTAAAAAGGCCATGTCGGCTTTAACAGAAATTGAGAACAGGCTTCATAAAATTCCCCCGCGTTCTCCTGACCTGAATCCTATAGAAAATGTGTTCAATTTGGTAAAAAAAAAGTTTGGAAAGGAAACAATAGAACCAAATATAACAAAGGAGTTGTTTAACGAATTTAAGGCCACAGTATTTCGTTGTTTTGATACTTTCAGCATTGGACCGTAGACAAAACCATAGACAAAACAAGTGAAAGTATGCCAAAGCGTATTGAAAGAATTCTAAAGTCACAAGGGAAACGAATGAAGTATTGAATTACATATTATGATCGTTTAAACATTCATGTACAAATAGGGTAAAACAAATTAACTGCAAGAAAGAAATATACACCATAACTACAAAGTCTCCATTATAACTATTACTATAACATAGCACATGTGCACTAGTGAAATGTAAGTTGTCGCAACGATAAAAAAAAGCGATAATTTTGCAATTTTGCTCGCATTTGTGATGGCAAATTTTGCCTATGTCGCCCGTTACATTTGTCCACAAATCAGATTTCCATTTTAGCATCTTTGTGCAGTATTACATTCACTATTTAAGAGTATAGAACTGTCAACATTCAAAACGCATAATATTTAAGGTAACAAAATGTCCATATGTCATTAATACTCATACTTGGGAGATTTCTTATGTTTACCGTTATACTTTACGTTCTGACATTTAATGCTCGTCTTCATTTATTGCCGTGTGTCGCCCTGTGTATGCTGAGCGAAATAATATACAATAAAATTCACGTTTTACCCAATTGAATCGTAACAAGGGCATTATACACGCCAAACTTAAATTTGCTTACCGTTCCAAGCTGTTGTACTGTCATAATTTTTAGATAGCCACTAACTGTGTAAAGCATTTTTGGCAAGGTGGTACATTTAAATGGTTTTCTTGCAAAATCTGGTGGTGAAAATATATAACTCTCCATCTAACCACCATCATCTCCGTTTCACGATTGTCCACCACACTGTTCTTAATATACATTAGAGGCCACTTGCTTGTGCAAAAGATAGGTGTCTTTGACGAACTCAATATCTTCTGTGAAATGCGTTTTGGGGGCAGGGAGATGGACAACTTCTCCTTCCAACATAAGAAGCAGGTCATGCCAAGGTATGAGCTGAGGGTGCCATCTAACAACAACGTTTCATGTTTTCTTGCTAACTACGTACTTGGAATATTATAAAAAAAATTTCAGACAATCCTAGAAAAATCTTTCGGAACATTGACATAAAAGAAGCACCGTAAATATAAATCTGTACGTATTCCTGGAAATAGTCATCCCCTTGCCCCTAAAACAATGTTGATCACGTGTGGATGTACTTCAGTGATAACGTATACAACATTGTGAGGGGGGAACAGGGGTCACAAGTTTTTTCCCCTCTTTGGGTAATATATATCTCCCAAGAAATGTGAAATACTCAATTTTTATCACGATGTCCACCTGAGTTTTGTCTATGATTGAAGTCCCATTTCATGTCTGAAAACAGCTTTTCAGATCAATTTTGAAAGATTACAGCAAACACTTTCGGAAGTTTTGTCCTATAACGGACAGTGGCTTCTCAAACCCATTTTCAGAGATAAAATTGTCGACCCAGCAGTTTCATCACACAAGTTTGGACAAGTCCCATCTGACAACAGCTTTTCAGATCATATATGAGCTGAATTTTAGAAAGTGTGCTAGAAATCTCCAATTGCTATCTACTTTTGTGTACACTGCTTAGACCAATCAGTGGCTTCAATGTGCATCATGTGATCATACGTCTTGCTCTATTTTCTACATGAGACCAATTTGGGTCAACTGTCATATGCCACTTTCTATATGCTAAAATGAGATAAAAAAACCCCACTAGACCCAAACCCATTTAAGACTCCTCCTGAACTGCAGTCAGGGAAAGGAATAAGATTTTGCGGAAATGCAAAGTAAATTTATTTACGCAAAACTTTCGGATTGTAAGTACACACTGTTATCAACGCCTATTCACTGATGATGGTCTGTTGTCGACTAACAGGGTTTTCAAAAAAGAAAAGGGCTTAGTCATGCTCAATTCAGGAAAAAATAATGTGGTCATGTTAACAAGGAGTTGCATTAATGGGGTTCCCATATGGTTGGGATCCTTTGAGCCTGTAGTAAAGGATTTTAGTATGATAGTTAATGCTGAATACAGTTAACTGGGATAGGTATTCTTCAAGTTAAGCCCTTCAAGTTTAAGCCCCTCCAGTCAAGCCCTTTTCGCATTAAGCCCCAACCACGCCCTGACCACGCCCGTTTTCTTCAAGGGCTTATTTTGAAGAATTAAAGGTCGGTTGAATGCTTCGAGTTAAGCCCAAGGGCTTAACTTGAAATCAAGAAGCAATTTAAGTGATCGAGTTAAGCACCGACATTACAAATATGTGAAATTTTATGGCCTTGCAATTACAAATCCTTTATAACATTATTAAATGTTACAAAACTTATAAACCTCATAGCATTATTGTAAAGGTTTAACATTATAACATTGTTTTAAGTGTAAATGAATCCTTGCACTAAAATTTAATTATGTCATAATTTCGGCATACAGTATTGTCAACTGCTTAAAATTTAAGTTCTTGTCAGTTCCGTTCATGTAATTTTGGCTTCATTTTTCGCTAAGGGTGTGTGAAACTTTAGTTTGTGCCTTGCATTGCCAAATCATTCAGAATTCTGATGCAATCATTAAATTGAGTACGGATCGTTTTAAGTTGGTCAAGGCTCATGATTCCCTTCTTTTAATTGGGAAATTAGTTGCTCCAAAGCAAAGCGTTTACGTCCACCTTCCACACAATACGCATGGAAAAACATACAGCGGCCAAAATTCGAAAATATTTACAAGTAAGTTCTTTCATTTTCATTTATTGTTTAGTAAAGAATAGTAAAGCATATGTACTTCTCGTATCAATGATAAATCAAATTTGCACTGATGTGGCAATGGCTACACTAACACGTCACATGTGCACCAGGAGATGCTAGAGACATGTTAATTGTTGCCCTCTGCAATTCATTATTCAACTTCACGTCTACAGTGTTTGTATGTCTTTAGAGTAACTGAGAAAAAGTTTATGGTAAAACACTGTTTTATCGGATAAAATTTGGTCGAACAAAAGCAAAAACAGACTCTTCTACATTTTTACAAACTGTCTTTTTCTCACGTCAGCCGGTATGCTCTTGTTAGCGTATGCTTACGTCAGCACTTCTTCACATTTCCCGCTTTTCACTCTAGAAAAAGAAACTTGTTTTCTTTTTCTCAACACCAAGCATGCAAAAAGTATTAGCCTTAACAGTCAACAATACGCTCTCTTTTAAAAGTTCATTAACTGTTCAGTAAAATGAATTACTATGGTAGATAAAACATTAAAACTTGAAATATTTTTAACGTTCGGTTTGGTTTTAAAACAATGTTGATAGAGAGTCTGTGTTTTTGTTAACACCCTTCTTGTGTCGAATAGAGAATGAATCCTCTCAAAGTATGATGCTCCACCTCATCAGAGGTCCATTGTTGTTCATCATTTGTTGTAACCACTGGAGGGCATGATGATCTGTTTCAACCGTAAAGTTTATTCCATATAGGTAGAAACGTAATGCTTGGATTGCCCATACGATCGCCACACATTCCTTTTCAATCCTCGCGTACATCAATTCTCTCTCATGTAGCTTCCAACTGATATAAACTACTGGATGTTTCCGGCCGGAAGAATCTTTCTGAGACAAAACAGCTCCAATGCCATGGTTTGATGCATCTGTTTGTAACGTGAAAGGACTCTAGTAGTTTTGACTTTCTAGTACTGAATTCGAACACAACTTGCTCTTCAATTCCAGGAACGCTTTTCGCACTTTTAGCTCCACGGAAATTTCTTCTCCTTTCTCTTTTCGTAAGATCACTCAATGGCGCGGCAATCTCAGCATAATCTTTGAGGAACTTCCGATAATACCCAAATAAACCCCAAAACGAGCAAACTTCAGTCTTGGATGTTGGTGTTGGGAAACCTCAACTGCTTGAACCTTTACTTCCTTAGGTTGGACGATACCACCCCCGACAACGAGGCCAAGGTATATTACTTTGCCATGCCAAAGTGACACTTTGTTGGGTTCGTTGTTAGGTTGGCGTTACTTACTCTCGATAACATGTTTTCAAGGTGAGCTAGATGCTCTTCCCATCTATCACTGTACACGATAATATCATCCATAAGCACTGCAGAAAAGTCTTGCAATCCTCTCAAAATGTTGTCCATCATTCTTTGGAAGGTTGCCAGTGCACCATGTAATCCAATGGGCAATGTCTTAAATTGGAACAAACCAAATGGTGCAGTAAACGCGCCTTTCTCTTTTAAATCTTGACTTAACAGGATCTGCCAATAACCATGGGTGAGATCAATCTTTCAGATGTACTTTGCTTTTTGCAGTCTGTCCAAAAGATCATCCACTCAGGGCACTGGATATGCATCAAATCAGGAAACTTTCTTCAGACTTTGATAATCTGCACAGAATCTGGTAGAACCATCCTTTTTTGGGACGAGTACGATAGGAGAAGCCCATTCGCTGCTGCAAGGTTCAATGACATCCATCCTTAGCATTCTATCCAATTCTATATTCACCATATGGAGCTGTGATTGGGGTATTCGATAAGTTCCACGGTGGATTGGATGAGCGTCGGTGATTATTCGATGCTCGCAAACATTAGTTCTTCCTGGCTCGTTTTGGATCACGCTTTCATATTTCATCTGCAGGTCTTCCAATGCCTTTACTTGTTCAGGACATAGCTTGTGGTTCACTTCCTCATCTTTCCAACATGTTTCTTGTTGGTTGAGCTGATTCTGGACTAAAATCAACTGCTATCGGTGGAACTGAATCGGGACTCTTCACTTCATTTCCCGTGACTTCCGTACTGTAGCTAACTTGAGAAGGCTTGTACCACTTTTGTGGATGATTCACATCATTGGTTTTCAATTTCTCATGTTCTCGTTCACAAGTATGCGGTCATTTACAGGACCAACTTTCTCCTTGACTAGGAAAGGGCTTTCAGTTCAGATCGGAGCTTGTTGTTGTCAATCGGTAGAAGTACGAGTACTTCCTCTAATTTCTCAAAGTCCTTCGTTTGAGCATTGATGTCGTACCATTTCTTCTGTTTCATTTGTTTCTTTTGTTTGTTTCTCTTGCACAGAGGCCAAGTTTCTTTGGGCTTCTTCCGTCATTTCCTTCAGGTTGTCTTTCATTTTAATGACACATTCCGTTACTTGAGAGAGCGACTTAGGATTTTCTTCCCAGTTTCCTTTCAGGACACCCAATGGACTACATAGTTTTCTTCCATAGAACAACTCAAATGGCAAGTACCCAGTTGATTCTTGAGGGATTTCTCGATATGCGAATAAAACGTAGGGAAGCATCTCGTCCCATTCTTTTAGATTATCTTCCACCACTTTCTTTAGCGTATTCTCCAATGTTTGATTAAACTGTTCGGTTAGGCCATCGCGCTGTGGATGATATGGGCTTGTTCAGATAGGAAGCACGTTCAGAAGACGGTAGACTTGATTGAGAAGCTTTGAGGTGATGTTGTTTCCTTGATCTGTAAGAATTTCGTGAGGTATTCCAATCCTGGAAAAGACTTTCATCAACTCTTTAGCAACGTTTCTGCATCACTATATCACAGGGGAATAACTTCTGGATATCTTGCGGCATAATCACATATGACCAAGATGAATAAGTTACCATATCTGGTGCGTGTTAGAGGACCTGCAATACACATGGCGATTCTACTAAATGGCTCTTCGATAAAGGGGTAGGGGGTGTAGAGAGGCTTTTACTCTGGTACCCTTGTTGGAGATTTTCTGGCAACCTTCACAGGCTTTGCAGTATTCAGCAACATCGTGATAGATTCTCAGCCAATAAAATTGTTATAAAATACATTCAATTGTTTTCTTTCTTCCGAGATGGCCAGCCAAAGGAATGTCAGTGCAAGATAAAACATGGGACGTCAGTATTGAACTGGTAGAACAATCTGGTGGATCTCTGAAATATTGTCGTTGCATTTAGCAGGTTTCCAACTTCGATGTAGAATACCGTTCTTGTAGTTGAAAGTTATATTCCCTTTTGGTGATTTGTTAACCAGAGGTACAACAGGACGTGCACGATCTAGGGGAGGATCTGAATCTTGGTGCTGGATCAATTCTTCAGTTGTGAATTGAAGGTTTGACAAATCTGTGTTGTCATATTCTGCATTGCTCTCACCGTCCTTGTCTTATGTGTCAATCTTGATTCTTCGCTCAATGCTGGTATTTTCCGGGTTGACAACTTTATTGTGGATTGATGTAGTGACTTTTGGTTCTGTCTCTTTTCTTTGCTCTCTGAGGTGAAGATCTTTAGTGTCGTCTGTTTTTAATCGTCTTGGGTTCATTCCACTTGAGATCTCTTTTACCAGATGGATGGCTTCTTTCGTTCTCTACGTTGGGATTGTGATCTTGTCTTGATGGCAAATACTTCCTCCATTGGTCGTACAATTTCGTTCAAATTGGTAATAGCACTGCTAAGGAATATCAGTCTGAGTAGGGGGTTGGACACGCTGGCGTTGACTTGATAAACTTTGTCTTGTAAAACATGTTAGGTATTTCATCAATTTTATTTTTCTCTCCTCTCGCTTATCGCCACGCGCCTGCATTCCCGTTATGTTATTCTCAGCGAGGAACATGATGTTTGAATATTTTCGTTTTGTCATCAAATCCAAGCGATGTTTGAACATGATAAACACACTTTTAACGATAGTTTGAAGCTATTCGCTATAAATACAAGCTCTAAGACTACAAGTAAGTGATATAATTCAAATATATTGCTTCATAATTTATTAATTCATGTTCATGAAACTGCTCTTAGTTGGGCCCCCTGTGTCCAGTATCTGCAAGAGCTTGTACTATCTTTCCTTCCACCATTGCTGAGCAAATAAACTCTTCTTCATAAGGCTTCTCATCAGTGACTCTTTCAGTGATATAGAAACCAGACGTTGATTTACTTTGGCCAACTGGAGCAGTAGATTTTCCTGAACATTGGTATGACATATGACCTTGTTTCCCACATGAATAGTAGTTGCTGTTCGCACAGGTTCCTTCGTAACTCTTACCATCAGCTGACTGGTATCTGGGGTTCAGATTTCCTGTGGGTTACTTTGTATTTTTCCATGAAACTGCATGTCATCTCATCTTTTCTTTCGTGGACACAATCATATAAAATGGCCCACTTCGCCACAACTAGGACACTTCGAATCCTTTCCATTTGTTTTCGAATTTGTAAGAGCTGTTTGAGCCATGGCGTAATCTGATGCAAGTTCTGCTGCTTCTCGAGCAGTCTTTGGGTTTCTCCCATCAACCCATACTTGTAATTCTGGCAACATAGTTTCCAGCAACCTCTCAAAAATCACTACTTCGCAAAGTTCTTCTTTCGTACATTCAGCTGGCTTCATCCGTTCGTTGAATATGTCTCTCAATCAAACTTCGAGCTCTTTATAACACTTTCTGCAGATAACTTTTTGCAGCACGGAATCGTTGAGGATAGCTCTGGTCGTTTATATTATATCTATGAAGTACAGCATCTTTAACCAAACCAAAGTTGTTGGCATCTTCTACACCCATGTTTGCATAGGCTGCTTGTGCCTTTCCAAAGAGCAACGGCGCCAACTTAAGGCACCATATTTCACTTGGCCACTGGTAAACTCTAGCGACTCTTTCAAACGTTGTCAAGATATGCTCCACATCATCGTTTCCAGTCAACTTTAACAACACTGGTTCACGACCATAATTCGGAAAAGATCCAGATCTCCTGCTACTCGTAGACTCGTCTCCCCTGGCTACAATTTCGTAATCTTGTATTAAACACTGACTAGAGTTGATTTGCACCAACTTCACAAGGTCCATAAATGGTTGTCTTTCACTGGCCATCATATTTTGCTATCTTTGTCGCTCTTCTTCGTTTTTTGAATCTCTACGATGCATATCTCCTTCATATCTCTCTCCTCTTCTCGTTCTTGTTTTCCTTCTTCATTCAACCATTTTACTAATTCAACAACACAATTACTGCTAGATAATTCGTCTTTGCCTTTGTTTACTGCTTCTTGTCTTTACCAGCGTTTTTCAGCCATTTTCGTACAAAATCACAACACTTTTTTTCTGCTAAAAATGTTGCTTTTAAACTACAAAGCTAGCACAATATAACCAACAACGACTTGACCAGCATTTCAAAAGTAAAACAACTTTGAATGAAGGCAAAACATCGACATATTCTTGCAGCTTTTTTTAGTTAAATCTGATTCATAACTAAACTTTTAAATTTTCACATACACGTATCCTTTATTAATGTTGATGACAAAACATACACATTTATTTTTATAAAATAGAACACAGCGCATTTATAACAGTCATCTTCTGAAAATATAGTAACTTTGAAAGCCTGTTCGAAAATCATGGCACATGATTGGCACATGACATTAGTTGAGCATAGCATAGGGGTACGCTTCATTATTGACATCAACAAATGAGATCACCTTACACAACCCTGAATAAAGCTTGATTATGTGTGAAATGTCGTTAAGCATTAATTATTAAATTTGTTATTGAAATATATTTTTTGGGTACAGTTTGAGTTCACGTTCGTCTGGTCCAATGGCAATGTCTTCTGTATGCATCACCACCATTAAAAAGTCCTAGCTGTCTGTAACATACAAATATTGCTTTGTTTACGTTGTTTACCTCCTGTAAATAATATTTCCGCATGTTTCAGGGCTTTATTAACAATCTTTCATGAAATCAAGAAACTCAGAGTTATAGTCTGCATCGTTTGTTCAATGTCAAGCTGTTTCGTTAGAATGAAATAATTCAATTTCGAAAAACCCCTAAGTGAACAAAATGCATGCACAGTGCGAATATTTGGTTTTAGTGTTTTGGTGCCAGTGACAACAACAGTTATATGTTGATTGGACAAATTTGATTTATTAAGCTGTTATGTTCGTCAGCAGCAGCCGGTTGCTCATGGAATATTATAAGCTTAAGTGGTGGATAAGTTTAAAATGGAAATCAAACACGTGAAGCCCTTAAGCAACGAAATTGAAAGTTTCTCAACTGACTACAATCAGGGCCGAATGTAAGGTTAGTCACATAAACCACGGGACTAACGTGTAATTTGCCAGCTTGAAAGTATAGTTTAACATACTAAATCTCAGAAGACTCCACTTCAGGCGCCTACTTCATGCAGCACTTCCAGTTGCATAATAATCCTGACATATCCATCAGGTTTCAACACGTTCGTCACATTTGCAAGCCTACTGTATTAGAAAGTGAGAAAGCACTAAGCAGCTGTTCGTATTAGTGGTGAGTAACCTGAAGCCAAATTTAACCATTTGATTGGCTTAAAATCATGGTACTTTTTGTTTTTCATCTCAACAATATTTCACGTTTTTGATTGGCTAGTAACGTGAATTATCTGCACTGCTATTGGCTTGTTCTCATGGTGCTTTATCTCCACAGGAGAGTGCCTTACTCGTGATATGATTGGACAAAGAGTGTATAAGACATATAATGATTATAGTAATATAATTTCTTTTTCATTGCATCTATGGCAACGAACATTATACTGCTATTGCTTAGGTGGATTTTGAATGCATTTGTTAGTCAACTATGTACTCATATCAGTCCGTTCAATCTGCCATTAACTTAAAAGGCAAATATTTCAAGACTGTGAAATGCACCAAAATGGATCTTTCGAAGCAAATAAACGCTTCAATAACAAATCCTACATCTGCCGACACACTGCTTGCTTCAGTATATACTATAGGATGAAACATGAGGTCTGTCACGAAACATTGAGGCTGAGATTTTTGTGCCCCAGTCACATCTTCAACCAAAGAAGTGTACAGCGATCAGTCAAGGAGTTCGATATGATTTTTTTTGCAGATTATAATTCAATTTGTATTCCAAATCCGACGTGAATACTCGAGCATTTCGTTGGTCTGTTTTGAACAATTCGCATATTTTCGCGCTTACGTAAAGAGGTTGGGCAAGTACATTGATTGTCAACAAAACGCTAAATTCAATATACAGTATAGCACTTCAGTTACCCGACTTTATTGTTGTCTCATCGATTTCAGACATTTATATGTTTACTTTACTTTACAACCAGATTTGCCACAGTTTCGTTGGCTAGAGTTCCACCAATTACATAGAAGATACACAGTTTCACAATGCCATTGTTGAATGTTATTGCTAGCTGACTGCATAGTTATTGTCGACTGCTTTAAGTACTGCATATATTTTTAAACTTTTTGTTTCAAATTTGGAAAAGCTTAGGTTTAGGTTAAATATTAGGAGGTGGGCACTTGGGGTTGGGGGAAAGGGTTAGAACCAACTGGGCTGAGATGCAAAGTTGGGTGTTGCATATCCATAAAATGTCTCAAATGGTTTCCCATTTTAACAAAACTCCTCTTGCCTATGCAAAAGTGTAACAGCGACCTGCTGGTGCCATAAATGCTCATTAAAGGCTAATTTTTGAATTGGCCGTCTATATCAAGTTTCACAATCTCTCACAAAGTAAAATACTTGTTTCCTAGGCATGCTGATGAGCCCTGACATTGGATGAAATGGTCTTATT
>JAODVQ020004836.1:9755-22098 GCA_025400075.2 Phenganax stokvisi
TCCTTCTGAAAATATTTCAGTACAATTATACAGCATGCCTAAGGGTGAAAAATTTTTTAAAATGTAACTCACTTTACAAGAAGCGGCATAGCTTTCTACTGAAAGACGAGAAACTGGAAACCTTAAAAGAAGAACGCTTCTGTGAAAATGAAGTTTAACGGATAGTTAATTGCGCTCTTTGGCCTGCCCTTGGCCAGACTTGATACACAGTCTATGCACACACAGTGAAAGTGAACAATAAAAACAGTGAGTCATGGAGCAAGCTAACTTCCTGTTATCAACGTTGAATTGCAAGTTGTTTGCGCATTGTACTGTAGGGTTGTTTTTCTATAATTTCTAGCTAAAACATTCACTGATTTCATGCTGTTTTTTCCTTAATAGACAATTGAGCTTTCCGAACTTCACTTTAATGACCTTTGATCAACGCCGAAATGATTAAAAACATGAAAACATCTTCAAATATTTTCTTATTCCATAAAACACAATTTTCTAACATATTCAAATCGGGATACACGATTAGGGTTATAATATTGTAAGATTAGGATTAATATACGGATTTATAAATCGTAAGACAAAATTATAGTAAAATTAGGATTAATATGCGGCAAGATTAGAAGTGAATTATGGCAAGATTACGATTAATATACATGGATTATACATCGTAACATAAAATTCTGGTAAGATTAAGT
Organism: Phenganax stokvisi; assembly: GCA_025400075.2. Taxonomy (NCBI): domain Eukaryota; kingdom Metazoa; phylum Cnidaria; class Anthozoa; order Malacalcyonacea; family Clavulariidae; genus Phenganax; species Phenganax stokvisi. Next base: position 10,445 of record JAODVQ020004836.1, read on the forward strand.
TGTAGTAAGTTTAAGAATAAAACGTGGTAAGATTAGACACGGTGTTACATAACGGGTAAGCATGGTAACGTAGAAACAGATGTAAAACATAACTATATAGTCATTTCAATACCCATCGCACTATTCGTGAAAAAATTAACTACACCTCAGCTCCTAAAAACAACGGCATAAACAAAGATGATAAGCAGAGTCGTAAACAGCGACAACACACAAAACAATAAACTAGCTTACACAACAGAGACGGTAAAATATACAGACAATCCAGGCTCAACCTAGAAAACTCAGGTCTATTTACACTGCAAAGATCTGTTGACTGCATAACTGGCGCATTTGATTCACGTAGCTCGCCCAGAGATGACAAAATACAATGACGTTAATATCAAGATTGTACCTTCATATCAAGACATTATTGTACAAAGCCGTTTCGATATTACATTCCAAACAACGACTACATATTGTCCTAGATCATATCTCCGTCACATCTGCGTTGCAGAGATGCAAGTGTTTACTTACAACACGTGACCATACAAGAACGATATGGTTGCAAGATAAACAGCTTGAAAAATAGTGCGCATTGCAAGAAATCATCAATCTGCTGTGACCAGTCGAACTCTAGTTAATATGACGAGATGTCTAACCAAGGGTCTACATACCATGATGACCTGCAGTCAAACCACTGTGCTGAAAAATCAGGTCAATATCATGCGAGGTTATATCACATGCAGGAAAATCTTTGTACTAAAATGTAAGTAAATGAAAATGTTGCTGTATAAATATGCGCTCAATGTCGCAGTTCATAGAGTTGCAACTAGCACTAATTCGAATTTCCAGAAACTAATTGAAACGATGTTTTTCGTAAACAGGAGTAACTAAGTGCAACGAAGTGACGAGATTTCAAGATTAAAAGACAATGCCTTCCAATGCATATAGGAAGGGATATTCAAGTGTAGATACTGACGAAAAATATTTGTAATGTTGATTAGAGTAAAAACTATTTGATGTTGCTGCACGATATGATAACCTCTTCTTCCCGGTGTGATGATGATGATGCACAGGGCGCATGTCTAGCACAGCATCACTAAGGTCCCGAGCTGAGCTGTTGACATGAATATAATAAAAGCGTTAATAACGTAAATGAAATCTAAATACTTGCACAAACATAGCAACAAGTTTGAAATGACATAACTGGCGTCTCCGTTCATAAAATGGTCATGAACGTCGAGAAAGAACTTTTAAATTTCTCGCAATAATCACATTTCGGAAATTGCGGTCATCGTCCGCTGTGGGAAGAAATCCATAAGGGGTTGTTGAAGGGCGAACGTGAATTACTTCACGTAAGAACAATGATCACATACTTAGTTACATCATCAAAGAATGGGTAATACAGAACTACAGCATGGTTACTGAACATCGCATGGCAGCAAATATTACAGTCAAATTTGAAGTTTCCAAGCTAAAGTTGTTTCGTGAGTATTCAACCCTTCTTACCAAAAGAGAGTTACCCAATAAGGCAATAATAGCAGGCTGAACTTATAGAACGGAGCTTTTAAAGTAGCTCTTTGGTACCAACTTCAGAGAAAATTTTTTTTTCAGGGGTATTTGTTTTTTGTCCTTAATTATGGTATAAATGTTGATATAGCAGCAAATTCCATGAAACTTTACCCAAGGACAAGGTTATACTAATCTTTTAACATCGCGACTCGATATTTTTCTGGCTCGCAAATGTTAGATTTACCCAGCGCAAAAGCTACTACACTTGTAATGAAAATAATACATTGACATCGTTTTCTCATGACACCTGTCGACCACAAACTGACGTCGTTCAGTGGAGTTTAGTTTACCTGTTTTTCACGACATAAAAGATTTTACCACCACACGAATAAGGAAAAAAATAAACATGATTTTCTCATGATAATTGTAAGTTGGCCATTATCTGTTGCTCTTTATCATCCAGAAGAATTTAGTGAAACTCAGTTGCAGCCGTGTTTCTTAAAAAGTTTGCGTGCCTTCTGGGCAAGATATCATTTTCGCTTGAAAGAAAAACAGTTTTGGCTTGAGCATGTTCCGGCGCAGTTTAGTGGTGGGAAAATATCTTGACTTGATCGCTCGTTTGTTTGTTTTTAATTATCCAACCGAGAATGAAGGAGTCGTATGAGAAAATTTCGCAATAAAACGTCTTGTTTGTTTTACCATGATATTGAGGCCTGACAGCGGGTTCTCTGGAAACGTTTCAACGGAAATACTGACCCTTCGCCAAAAAAATTGGAAATATTTCAATATGAACAATAAAGAGAAAATTGCTTGATTTTTCGTGCAATGTAGCTAACACAAGAAAGGAAGCCAGTTGACAATTAATAATCACTAATAGTTCGAGAATAGAGGACATGTACTAAGGGCCTGTTTACATGGAAACGAGTTACCCGGCTAGACGAGTAACTCGGCTCGACCGAGATTCCGGCCATTTTGTATCACATGTACAGTTTACCCGGCTCACTGTTTACATGAAACAACCGAGCTACTCGCCTTGCCGAAATCCCGGCTCTTTCTGCCGAGATCTAGGCAAGACGAGCTACTCGGTTGATCATGCAAACACTTTTTGACAGGAAACCCGGCTAGGCCATGAGAATTCTCATCAGTTCGCATACACCTATCATTATTATGTCATCATTTCCTTCAAAGTGAAAGCGCTGTACCCTATAGTGGAGTTTGGTTGGAGTATACGCCGGGTTATGTGCGTTTTGAATACGTTGTGACTTTGGAATATGTACCAAGTTTTGTGTGACACTTGTTTGAAGCTGGGACAGCTATTTCAGGAAGGAAATTATTATCTTCACACAACCTCAGCTTACTAACCACACATACAGATTGGGTACAGAGATGCGAAAGAGCCGCACCAACTATGGTGTATATAAAACTGTATATAAAAAAGATATATTTTACTTGAAATGATCCATGGTCTTCATGTCTTGTCCATGCATGTTTCTTCACTCACTAACAGATAGACAATGAATAAAGACGGAGTTGTGTCGTAGAGTGATTTGATCCCATCAAAACTTATTAAAGTTCCATTTTAATCATTGTTTGCCTAAAGAGATTAGAAATTGATCCTAACTCCCTCAAGAATGCAGCTCAAACAAGAGCCAAAAGAATTGTACGTTTTTTTATATTGCGCAAAACAATTGTTTACGCAATTTGAAGTATCATAAAAATTGAAGTGCTGTCTAGAAGACTGTTACAAACTCATTAGATCGAATTACTCTCGCTTTTCACTTTGCAAATCTGTCTCCGTAATTCTTGATGTATTTGCACAATATTGAAGACTGAAGCACGACTAATATCATTTAATAACCGGAGAACGAAGTTGATATAGGAAGAAAATAACCAAAACAGTAGACTTATCAACTGTTATATTATACGCAACTATTTTCAATCTGCATCTAAAAGAGTATCTGGCGCTTGTTCTTGAAAAATATTAAGTCAGTATTGCTTGTGGATAGATTTCTCATAACTGCATAGAATGAAACTCGTCGTTAAATATAGTTTGATAAATCTCAAAATTTTCACACACAAGCTTAACGTATTTCTAGAAGACGCCGACATTCCCATAAATCGCACATAGTGTGCGTGTGCGATTTTTTCTAGAAAAAACTAAAACGCCTGCACTGTTGCATCAGAGGAAGCGAAAACACCGTGTGCTTTTAATTCCAACAGCAATCACATGCAGCCGAGAACAAAGCGCTAATAAGGCTTTTTCCTAAGAAGGTTACTCAAATTGAGACGAAGGATATACTTACATGATTATCTGTGACGCTGAACATTCATCAAGAATTTACGAAAAATTTTAAAACTTTCTCAGTTATAGCTTAATTTATATCCTTAATGACTCATAAAAACTAACAAACCTGTGTAGTCAGCTCATCTTGCTCTAAATAAACTATGACTCGCCCGCTGTACACAAATTAACGCACGCATGTACAGGGCAGAGAGAGTAAGCTCTAGCATGCAATATTGACCAATCAGATTTGTCATATCTGCTGAAATAACCAATCAGATGCGTTCGGAGCCAGTAAGGGAAAGTAATAGATCAATCTATACCTTACTAATAACACAAGAAGGCAGTTAAAACATGACTTATGGCACATTAAGCAATCTGTATATTTTTATCTGAGGCGTGGCTCTCTTGCATTCACAACCATGATATACCCTGAAACGTGCAGGATGTAAATATGATAGTTCATCGCTCAAAACGTTACTCTTCCATTGAAGCGGCAGTAGGCTGGGCCCCAGACTGTGTACCCTCCCTACCCTCACTCTTCTTTGTACCAGATACGATGTCATCGATACGTAACAACAAAATGGCCGTCTGAAATGAAAATACAAAAAAACGCTGTCCTTCATGGTAGTCTTATCAATTGAGCTATGAAGTCAACGAAGATTGGAAGCGAGTTGCTTGGGGTTTATGTTACTATCACGAATTGCTTAAATACAAAGGAAAATGCTTTGATCATTTTAGTGACTGTCGCTTTGCCATCCTGAAAAATGTCAATGTGGTTCTACTGAGCGATAAAATTTCGAATTAAGCAGTAAAACAATGTCAGCCAGTTTGACAAAAGCTTTTAGCAGGACACCTCCCTTTCAGCCTACCTCAATAGCAGTCTTCACAGTCTGCGCCTTGACGGAGTAAGTGTCCCAGACACCGAGTTCCGTCATGTCTTGTAATATACCAGTCTCACCATTCACTCCCCAATTATGGTTGCCTGATGTAGCGTGTTTGGCCTGCCAAGAAAGCAAAGAATTGCAGAGAATTTAGCAAATAATTAAACCGAAAAAAAATGAAGGGCTACATATATAATAAAAAACACAGCGTATACAATTTTAAAAGACTGTTGCACATGCGCAAACTTATACAAATACATCAAATACGAGATCAAGCCTTACGGTGCAGATACTTCAATTCATTTACCTTCAAAGCTGTGAGAGTTCGTATAACATTTCCTCCACAATTTTGGATGAGTGTTCTTGGAATAACTTCCAGAGCAGAAGCAACCGCGCGGTAAGGCCATTGATGTATCCCTGGAACTGACTTCGCTTTTTCTGTTAAAGCCTAGGGGAAAATAAAGTCCCTAGTGCGCAACAATTGTCTTAAACTCTCAGAAGTTTAACCTAATAATAATAAGTGAAAGATAAAAGCCTTGTTCAATATGACTATTCGCAGAAACTGATTGTGCTAACTACGTAATGCAATGTTCTCTTTAACACGTACGTAGTTAATGTTCTAACTTAATATTTGTGTAAATTTGTCTCAGTAATGCCCATACCACAGGGGTGGATCTAGAGTAACGTCGAGTCGGTCGCGTGACTGATGAATTTTTTGCAGAGAAAGAACTAATTAATCGTCCAAATTCATCTCCCAATTTGATTAACACCAAATTATTGATCATAGTCGAGTTCAAGTTCATTCAGTAATAAAGCAATGTGCTTTATCTGGAAGAGCAGTAAATCAAAAGAATCTCGCAGAATCAGGAGGCCTATTCTTCTCCTTTGATTGGTTCAGAGGGCGTTTCACCGCGTTTGGATTCTTCTGGACTGATCTGAGGGGTTGCCGGACTGATTTGTAATTTAAAGGGCGTCTTATAAGTGAGTTTCTTTCGTTGTGGTTCAGTTGTAAAATATTGACAATTCTTATTGGTTCCTTTTCTGCCTCCAGTTGCAAAAAACTGAAACAGTCCATCAGACTTGATAAATGTGAAGTTCATGTAAAGAAGTCTTTCTAAAAATTAGATCCCAAGTGTCTGATAATCCTCCTAAAGAGACGAAGACGATACCTGACCTTATAATCTAAGACATGTACATTTAAATATTACTAAATAGGTTACTAATTTGAATTATTTCAGTTGTTTAAATAGTTTTTAGAAACTATGTCATTCAGTTTTTACTGCAAAGCGGATTATTAATTAAATTATTCCACTTCTAATCTCTTATATTATACGAATTGGTTTGGACTTGGAATTCCTTTACAGGGTCAAGAACGATTAATGATACCGAGAACGACGTTTGAAACGCGACTTTAAGAGACGATTAAACAGCTTTTAATAAACAAGCGAAGATATCAACCGAGAAGCATTAATCTTCCCAGTGCAACAACGAGAAGATTAATATATCGTCATTATATCGTGGTGGTAAAGGGATAGTGTGCGCCTCTACAAGATGTGGAAATAACTAAAATGAATTTAAACAAAAGAGAGTTGGCAATAGCTTTGATAATTTGATGCTTTGATTTCGATACACGAGCCGTATACGGCTGATTGTAGCAATGCACTTTTGAGCCTTCGGCTTTCCTATTCGTTGTTTTAAATATCATAACTGCTTAAGAATTTTGAATCACACAAGGACGAATACTAAGAAATAGCTACGTAACAATTCGTCATGAAACATTTAAACAGATTGCATATATAATAATTTGAAGAACTTAATTCACACCAGTTATTTCATTACATTGCAGCACTATCAGTACAAAATCATTAGATGGGGAGGGGAAGGGCAAGGCATTAGAAATGACCATAAGAAATGTCCCATGTGATCACCCATTCTAACCAAACTTCTGCTACCATTGGCAGAGGTGTAAAGGCGAACGTCTTGCGCTTAAACTAGGCTACTCCCTCGCTGTCCATGATGGAAAGATAGCATCACTGTAAAACGTTAATTGTGTTTCCTAGCTGATGAGCCCTGATATTGGGCGAAACAGTCAAAATTCACATCCGGTGATTTAACATATTTTTCGAGATTTTCTAATCTGGACTTACGCATGAAAAATCCTAGAACCATCCCTGCAAACCATAGTGAATATTTTACTAGTCATACCAACGAGAGGGCACAATGACTCCAAGAAGCATAGTAAAACTTCACGCAGTAATTATTACAATGTTTAGAAACTAAAGTCAACTTACATGTGAGAGCGCCATTTCACAAGCTCCTCCACCAGGGACCAAAATTGGATTCATGATCACATTACGAGTAACATTCATGGCGTCTTGTAGATTTCGCTCAACCTATACAAAAAAATTAGCAAAATTAATACACACTGTAGTTTAGAAAATGCTTGTATCAAACAATGGTCACCTCTTGTAAAACATCTTTACTAGGTCCTCGCAGCAATATTGTACAAGCTTTAGGATTCTTGCATTCCGTTATGAAACAGAAATATCTGAAAGATAAAAGATCAACAACTTACAAAACAGTCCAAGTTGAATTTAATGATTCAATACACACTGGACTAATAAGACGTAATGAGACTAAATGGACTGGATCTAACAAAGTAGCAAATGGTGTCTCAGGTTGACAAATAAAATCATCTGACATTGAAAATATTAAAATAACAAGTAAGGAAGGAGGATTGGGGCACATTGCCAGTCGATGGTTAAGAAAAAAACAACAATGAAATGTGTTTAGCTTATTTATTTATGTATTATTTGTAATATATAATGATTAAATACTTCTACATACTCGTCCCCAATCTTCTTTATTTCAAATAATCCTGCTCCTGTTCCTACGTCAGTTTCTTGTAACTCATCAGTGCGGTTAACTACAGTTGCACCGCAAGCTCTGTGGAATACAAAAAAGACATAAAAACAAGATGCATGTTATTTTGTTGTGGATTGCTAAAAAGGCGAGATGTCATTTATCTTTGAAACTCATGATCATTCGCTTGAAAGTAATGTATTACTAACATGACCCGCTCTCCGCACGATGATATGAGCAAACATATGTAAAGGAATTGAAGGTCACATAGAAACAATGTACAGTTATCATAATAATCAAAACGCTGCAGTTGATACTCGTATACGGAAGCTTCCAATGGGAGTGGTATTCTGCTTAAAGCCCCAGCGTATTTAATACGAATGGGCAAAATACGTGTCGATACTTCTGTTTGTATAATGTACACTAACACGCAGAGGTTTTTTACATAGAAGTGAATGAATATGACTTTGGCACTACTACATGTTTTCGTAAAAAAAGATACACTGGCCTAGATAGGCCCAATCACTGATGCGTGCGTGCCAAGTGGAATCTTCGTAGACCAACATAAACACATTTCCCTCAATTTCCTCATCATGTTCAACAACACTAATGTGCTAATGACGTCATATACGTGTGACGCCCGATGCTAAAAATACATTTACGAAGGCAACTACCGAATGCAGAGTTTTCGTACATTTTTCTGTTTAGACTCAAACTTTAGTCACTCGAGAGGCGGGCATATCGAATCCCAAGCGATTTGAAAGCATATCTACGGAGGAGTAGCAATCACAAAAATCGCCTTCGCGTATTAATATATAGATTAAGTTAAATAAATTAATTATGTCGTTATATCGAATTATTCTATACGTATGCGTATGTTTATTTCTCGCGATTGATGTCATGTGAAGAATTTCCTTACCTTGACAGTCTGTTGTTATCAGTTTTCTTTATTCTGCGTATTGCTGTAATATTCGCTTTCACTAAGTAGTGTTGAGCTAGATCTAAGTAGATGAAATATGTTCAATAGAAAAACTATCAATGACACATAAGTCTACAGTACAAGTAGTAGATATATCTAAAACTCCTAGCGTAGTTTATACTACGTAAATCTACCAAACACGAAAATAGTACAGTACATCCAAGATTGCAAGAAAAATTCAAGACATATAGAAAGTTCAAATCGCCACTGATATTGCAATCACAAAATTTTGTCCTTGGCTAGACCAGAGAATGTTTTTAGTAGTCTGTGAATCGACTACTTAGTCTTACTGCAGTGTTTAGCTGGCTAAAGAATATTGAAGTATTGCAAAAGACGCAGATACCTGAAACTCCTTTCTCCGTGAAAACAAGGTCAGGTTTGACTGCTATTATTTCATCACACATTCGCTTTATAAATTCTTCCTCCAATTGCAAAGCACGTCTACACAAAATACAAAGATTAAAACTCTCTCCAGAACAATTTGAAAAAATATTTAACACTCACGTAAAATCTTCTTCTTTCGATAATTCCATGTTGGTCTAGCAAGAGAAATATAAATAGCTCAAAAAAGACTTTAAATGGTCTTTTTGATCGATGGGAATTAAGAGTTGAAGCGACTGTATAGGATTGATGGTGATTTCAAGCATATGGCTAGGTTTCATAAGACACTTTTGAACGACAGCAGTTGAACGAAGATTTACAATTATCATGATAAAATGTTAATTATTTTCACAAAAAGGGTGGACGTCTTGAATATGGTGAAAACCACATGAAAAACAGGGAAGAAGTTTAATTGCTTGCTCTTATGCAAGTAGACTTAGAATTTGATATCCACTGGGGACCACGTGAGCCGTACTGTGGCGAACCTACAGACTAAGACAATGCATGTTCAAGACCTCGCACCTGTTCAAGTCTTAAACATGTATATACTGCACAACTCAGTGCTCGATATCAGCGTCAACCATAGCTTCAACGCTCATTCCCAAAATGTTGTCGCGTACGAATTCGCTGGGCATGCATAGCGACCATAAATTTTGCATATTAATCAAAAGTAGTGTTTGAACCATTGAAGTAAAATACATGGAATGCTACCTCTAATAATACTGTCTGATAATCAATTGAAGCCAAATTAGACGCGCGTGTTTACGGTTCGCGATTCTCTCGCGGGAAAACAGACTTCACTACTAATTGTACGTTTTTGCCGAAAAAGAAGCTATTTCTTCGGCAGTTCGTTCATAAAATTAGAAAAAAACTGCATCTATTTTCTTCTTTGTGTGTTTTTTTCTTACTTTCTGCCAAAAAATGCTAAGTAGCCTCTTAAAACTTGGGGTTTTTTTGGCAAAGTTTGACTCGTTTTCTGAGCATGTTTATTTTGTTTTGTTTTTTGACCGTGTTTTCTATTGCGTAGAAAGAGTAGGGCCGACTCGGGAGTTTAGCTTCAATTTTTGCTCCAGGTAGCGTTCCATGTATTTTTAGTTCAATGGTTTGAACACACATGTTTCAAACCTACGCAGAAGGTCAATACAAATAATATGTCCATTGGCAATGGACTTAGCGGATACATCTGTTATATATTTCAATGGCTTTAAGTTGAATGGGCAAGGTATTTAAGACCATTAGGTTATGAATTATTGCGTATGACAATGACCCTTTACTATACTTGTTCAAAGTCCCAATGGACTAAAGCGCATTTAAAACGTCGATCTTTTCAAGCGCCCAACTTAAATGTATTCAGTTCATCACAGGAGCGACATTGGAGCGGCACTGATTCAGACATCGAACTTAAATAAATGACCTATTATTATCATTGTTACTGCAGTTATTACGGTAGTAATGATTAGTAGTTATTACGGCTAAGTTCGGCACTTGGGTAGGGCGGTGGGAGTATGAATCAGTGTCTCTTCAAAGTCGCGCTACGCGACTAACTCTGGCATACTGAAATATTCTACCGCTCCAAATTAAATCAATCGTATCTTACTGATTTAAACGCCGCTATGAATTACAAGTTCAGCACATGAAAGGTTAGACGTTTGAAACAGGCATAATATACAGAGTCAATGGACAGTTTAAAATGTCTATTGTACATAAGCAGCTGCTACATGCAAGGCCATTGATCTACCTGACTTTCTCCTTTCTTATATTCCAAAGGACAATCCAACAAAACTATCCTGGGATTCAAAATTTTTCTACAAAAAGAAGAACCAACTATAATATGCCTTCTAAGTTAGCATGTCTTGTAAAAATCTATCCACTAATTGTACCTTCTCATTTTAGCATGAGTGACATCTTTATTCAGCATAATACCAGATAACACACAAGACTCTTCTAAGGTACCACCAGGAACCTAAATAAGAAACAGAATATCCTAACATCAAGAGATCAAGTTCACTGTAGACTTTATTAGAACAGTGTGACAAGTAACAGTATAAGTATTACTACAGACAAACTCATGGCCCTAGCTTTTACCTAACAAACCCTATCAACTCTCCCTGCGGGAAGACACCGAAGTACCGGCAGAGCATTGAGTTTACTCTTTTCACATGAAGGCTGGGTTTGAATCACATTGAGATCTAGTTCCTTTTTGAGAACTGACCCATGATTTCAAAGGCTAAGTGGGCTATGTGAAGTGAATAAATTGATGTCAGTTCTTTTACCTTCTCAACTTTAGCATAGTTTTTTATATCAATTTCCTTTTTATCATTTTCTTCCCTTAACACAGTTTTGACAGCTTTCAGAGCAATATCACTAGCCAAGTTACCACTATAATATTAGATCATCGTTAGTACGGCTAATACCATTCATGTTATAGAAATTACATTATTGCTAGCTACTACTGGTCTCAGACTCTCAGTAAGGATAGGATCAACTTTTTTACTGGTCTCGTAAATTATTTCAAGTGAAATAAAGTGCAAGCTTATGGTATAACAACTGGACTACACTAGCATTGGCTCATGTAACATATGGAGCAATAAGTTCTACTGGCCTCAAGCAACAACTGACGAAATCATTGCCACCGGTCTCAAGCAACAACAGTGGACCAGTTATTTTTACAGATCTCATGTAACAACTGGACCAATTATCACTACTGGTCTCAAGCAATAAGTGAATTAACTAGATAAATTTCTACTAAACTTATGCAAAAACTGGCCAGTACATT
>JAODVQ020005048.1:0-15617 GCA_025400075.2 Phenganax stokvisi
GCTTAAGTTATGACTATGTGTAATAGGCCCATCGCATGTAACAAGTTATATAAAAAACAGCACTAGTTTCTGCATCAAATGAAGTGTAAGATAAAAAAAAGGGTTATTGGAGATGTCAATTTGATGACAGGACGCGATGAAATGTATGTACAGTCAATTATATTAATAAGTGTTGGTATATAGTAGTAGCTCACAGCAGCAAGGTCCCACATGTGTAGTGTATTAGTCTCTCCTCCTACTATGAGGGTACGACCATCAGGTAGTAATTTACATGATCTAATGTAGTTATCTCCAAGACACTCGAGACAGTGGAGAGGAGTTTTCATCAGAGCTGATCCATGATTCAAATCCCATACCTTCACACATCCCTGTATAAAAACTTATCATTACTTTATTCTCCATACAAATTGTAAACATTGTTGTATTTCAAAGTTCTTTACATGCTATGTAGTTCTACCATGGGGCTGTCTAACAAGGCCTTTTCTGGTATGTGGGTGTCTGCTGCTAACCAAGCACAGTATAAGGCCGACATGAATGAAGATAGCCAAGGCTTTGCTTCTTTAAGTCATTAGCCTCGTTTTCACGGACAAAATTAAACCGCTTTAGAAACCGGTTCACAAACCATGTGCTGTTTACACATAAATTTCCTGAACGGATTTAGTGTTAGAAATGAGTAGAAAAAAAGTGGTTTGAAAACCGGTTTAGACCATTTACACCTAAACCGGTGTAAGTTAAACCAGTTTCCAAACCAGTTTAAGATGTCTATGTAAATGGGGCTATGTGATCTTATGTGTGAATGCACGGAGGGAGGTCCAGGATTGCCTGGGACCTAGACATATATAAACGCATGGAAGTCGCAATTTTTTCACAGCACATGAACCCGACTTGTGATCAAGATGCTCAAGATGCTATGACATTAGAAGAATTTTTTGGGTAGTAGCATAAAAGAGAGTGCTGCAAATGACAGTTTGAGTTTAATTCTTCCATACATGATTTCATAAATAATGCATACAAGATGTATCCAAAAACAAAACATTACAGCAAGACTACTATAGTAGGATAGTATTGATATTTTTATACCAAGAAGAATCTAATTTGTCATTTACTACTGACTTGCATATACATACAAACTACCAATTGCTAGAATGACTGATAAATAACTGAAGATTATACACACAGAAGATAAACAGACCTTTCCTCCAGTATAGATGTGTTTGACAGGATTACTGATGGCCACAGCACACACTACCTCATTATGCAGCAGAGTATATAGCGTTCTGATGGAGCGAGGTAGACCAGGAGCCACTGCTGCATCTGCTGCTATTGGTACTGGCTGTATTCCTCCTTCTTTAGTTATTAGGAATGAATAGGGCCTACAGCATGAGTCAAACAAGTATGTGATTTATTGTTATTGTAGCTTGTGCACACGTGATGAAAGAAGTGTGACAATTTCTAGAGTGACCTCAATGATGACAACAAACAGAGCTAGATATAGTATATCACAATGGTCAAGGGTGTTTGCATATATTTCAATGTGTTTATGTGTCCTTGCATTCAAGTAATAGCACACAATGTACAGTGCAATCAACCTCCCTATGCATACAGAAAGAGCATGTGAAGCCATGCCCAAAACTTGCGTTTGTTGAGAGCTTTAGAGACAGTGCGTTCTGAAGCAATTGGACCAATGTGCATGGTTGGACAACTTATTCGCGAGCAAACATGCAGTTAGGTCTATATCACAGCACACTGATGCACACAAATTTATGGCTCTCAACATATGTACATCTGATGCATGTTTGTGTGTAGTGGGAGCAGTAGGAAAAGGAGTAGGTAAGAAAACTCACTGTTTATTAACACTTGGAGGTGGTCTTGGTAGGTTCTCAGAGAAATGAGGTGGAACCTTCAGGTTATGACGGAGACGGGATGATTATAATGAAAATAGAGAAGATACATACAATAACAAGGAAAAGTTCTCTCATGTGTTATGTAAGTAACAGGTAAATTCCCTGATGCATATCAGACAAGGTGAAGCCACCAAAGAAAAAAGAAAAGTCATGGAAGAAACTTTAACCTACGATATTTAGCATTCCATGCTATGGATAAAAGCAAAGGAAAAGGTCTTACGTGCTCGGTATAAAGCGGGCTCTCTCATGCTGTTTCTAAAAAGCAAGGAAAGGCTCTCCCATGTGCATGTACGGCGTCTTTGGTGGCTTCATTTCCCCGGCCGGCTTCTCCATGCAGAGTGAAGTATACTGTGTGTTAGCCAGTTTAGTGTATAAACATCCTTCCTTGTCTTGTCTAAGTGTTGTGTTGTATTGTAGACTCGGGCCCTCTGCCAACTGACTGCTCCTGATAGCTCAGTTGGTAGAGCACCCAGCTCTTGAATGCCGGGTGTCATGGGTTCGAGTCCCGTCCATGGCAGTTCTTTACTTTAAAGGATTGTCCTGGATGTAGTTGATTTGTTTACTGTGCATTTGCCTTGTGTTGTCCGTTTCTACACCTAATTCACCATGTTCCTTCTTAAAGGAGTCATAATCATCAGGGATAGACTTTGAGAATTAGATGATTATTGAATAAAGAGAGGGCAAATACTAGTTGCAAACTGTGGTGACAAATGATTACTCTGATACAACATTCAAAACATTACAAACAAACATGTGATATTGCGTCTCAGTGGGTAGTGTAGTAGAATCTTACCAGAGGAGGTCTTCCATTAGGTAGCTGACCTGCAGATATACAATGATAACATAACAAAACTAGCACAGCTTTCAAACCTATGTTAGGGACATCGTCTCCTCCTTTGTGGTTTACTCTTTAAGGCCAAAGTAAATGGGCAATATACATGTGTATTATGTATTAAAGCACTGTTTTTGCTTACTAGGAATGCAATCGTGCAATTACTGAACTTTCCCCCTTTCTTTAATGTTATGTGGACTAACTGACCAGGAATAGGAGGGACTGGCATCTTGGAAGTGGGAGGAGGAGGAAAAGGAATAGTCACATCGATAGGATAATGAGAGGGGTTAGGGAGGAATGGGGGAGGAAATGCTCCAGCCATGGAGGAAGACGGTCTCATACCAGGAGGAATAGTTGCAGCTATACAACAGAGAGATATCGCAATAATTACCTTGTATATGTACTGTACAATTCCTGATGTTTACAACTGAACAACTAAAACTTCAAAAATGAACAGAGATACAAATGTAGGACCTTAAGCTGTAATTCTACTCTATTTCGCATGCACTGTTCTCTCATATAGGTATAGTATATGGTCACATATCTAAACGTACATACATTTAATACATGTAGGACATGGCATCCCTGTATAGAATGTAATCACTAAATTAGAGGGGTTTACCCTTAGTATAAACATACAGAGAGGGATCTGTCGAACAAGAGTAGCAGGATGAGGAGGTTGGTGAGGAGGAACAGAGGGAGCACCACCAGCAGCGGCAGGAGGAGGAGGAGGAAGAGGAGGAGGAGGAGAGTGAGAACTAGTGCCATTACTCTGTGAAGGAGGTCCCACAGAGCTAGGTCTAGGAGTTGAGCTGTGTCTCGGAGGACCACTCAGTGTTACTGCAACTCTTTCACTCTTCGTAGAACTAGGAGTTGATGGTCTCTCCTTTTTCACCTATGAATTACAGATGGATGGACACTCAATATGACGACTCAGAACATTATACAGTAGAACATCTATAACTGGAACCAGGGTATTACTCTGTTATAGTAGGGCGTATTTCTGGTGGGGTTAAGATGTATTAATCTGTAGTGAGCTGGGACACAGAAGCTTATCCATTACACTGAGGTGCCTACTATAGAGGGAGTGGGTTCCACTGTAATAATGAAAACAAACTTAGTCATCTTCAACCCAAACAGACCTACATGGAAACTGACAGAACTTAACAAAGAGGTTATAGGATAAGAGACAGACACCACAAATGACGGATAATAAAGATATGGCTAATAATATACAGACAATGCCTATAACTGAGAAAGAAGATATCCTGTTATGATAGTAAGCTTTTATATACTTCAGTAGGTCCAAAAATTAGTGCTCCTTATAGCATCCTATAATGCCTTTTATAGAATTATCACAATTTCTCCAGATACTACCACGAGAAACTAAGAGATTGCTAATTCTGAAAAGAACCCTTGAGTAGAGAGAATAAGTATGATGGAAATACTATTTTATAATATGAATTACTTAGTAAGGAAACCTTAAAGCAAAACAGGTATACAAGAAACAAATCAATTGCATCCAGAACAATTCTTTTCAAAACGATTCTTTTCAAAGTAACGAACTGCCCTGGAAGGGACTTGAACCCATGACACCTGTCATTCCAAATTGAAAGCTCTACCAACTGACCAGGGGCAGTCAGTCAGCAGAGGGTCCTGAGTCTACAATATACAACACAACACTATAAAACCTTCAAAACGTACAGGCTCTGTGCCGTAGCCATAACCGGGTAGCATCAGAGTGCCATGCGGGCTCTTGAGTCAAGCAGCGCCCAATACCGACACACTCCCAAGTTGTGCTGGGCCCTAGATTGGCAAGCCTACCTAGCATTATAACTGAGCTACCAGGGGCAGTTAGTCAGGCCCGAGTCTACAACACAACACCTCTGTCCTTATAGTGGAACGTCCCTTCTAATGGAGGCATAATAATGTCTGTATGCAGGATGTCCATTATGGTAGGTTTATAAAATGTATTCAGTATATAGTGATTTGGTGTCTTTTGAGTAAGGTTACATTACACTATACCTGTCTGTCATAGGATGAAGCACTACCAGCAGGGGAAGGATCATCTACCACTAATTCCCTTTCTGCATCACTAGTTTCTCCATCACTATCACCTCCTCCTCCTCCTCCTCCTCCTCCTCCTCCTCCACCACTCCCTCCTGGTGCTAAATCTGATCTCTTTCTCTTCTGTCCACCTCCAATACTACGAGGTGATCCCACCTGTAGATATACAGCACACACAACCATCATACGCGCCACATTCTCTGACCCTATTTCAGTTACAATAGTACATACGTAGCTCTATCAGTAATGGGCATCATATTAGGTGTCCGTTGTAGGGAGGTTACCTCTATTGAGTGTCCATCATCAGAGGTTCCATAGTATCTCGGGACTGACTGACCCCATTATCACTTACAATAGTATATATCTCTATTAGGGGTATCATTATTAGGTGTCTGCTGTAGGGAGGTTATCTCTATTTTAAGAGTGTCCATTATCGGAGGTTCCACTGGTATGTCTGAATTGACTGACCCTATCATCAATATCATCTGATGGCCTGTCAGGTTTACTGGAACTACCAGTTGAGTGACGAAAATGAAGAGAAGTAGGAGCAGAAGATGAGCTAGGTGCAGCTACTGAGGAGGCCAGGGGTATAGGAGCCGGGAATGAAGCAAGGATTTGAGGAGGTGGAGGAATTGCTCCGTGGGGCAGGAATGGTGGGAGGATCCCTGCTGCTCCTACAGCTGCATTGAAATTCTGCTGATTGAACTGCAGTGTGAGATGAGGTGGATGAGGAAAAACAAATTGTCCAAGTAACATGAATACATGACACCCCAAACAACACTATGTACAAAAATACAGCAAAGTAACTTGATAAAAAAACAGCAGCAAAAACTAGAGGGACCATTTTAGAAATAACACACGATGATACCTGTGAAGTAACAACAACAAAGCAAATGTGTATACACTGGACAAATCAAAAATGTCCTGGACAACTCCCTATGAAAGAAAAGAAGTGCCCTGGATGGGTCTCGAACCCATGACACTCAGCATTCTGGACCGAGTGCTCTACCAGCTAGGCTACCAGGATGGAAGCAGAGACATTAGCATTAATGTAGAAGAAAACTAAAGGTAAAGCTATAGGTATGAGAGACACCACTAATAAGTGAGCAATAAGAGAGGAAATAAGCAATTTCCTGCCGTGATAACCAGCTTGGACTAGTCAGTAATATTCAGTAATTGCACTGTAAAATTAAAAAGCTAGGTTTACAGTACTGGGCAGCAGCCATGCAGCAAGGAGAATACCCTGAGATGATGGCTTATCAGGTTCCCTGGGGTAAAAAAGAGGTACTATAATAGCTGAAGAGTTGAGGAGTAGAGTTGAAATGAGAGTGTAAAAAGAAGACTAATGAGCAACGGATTTGAAAGAGTATCGGAAATTTAAACTTACACCAATGATGGCATTGAGTTCACTTGTAGTGACCTGCTTGGCTCTCTCTACTGCTGCAGCTACTTGTTGCTGGTGCTGCAGTATAATAACAATGATTCCATTAGTACACTGGAGTTAAAGACATTATGACACTGTGCCACCCAAGCGGATACAATTATTAGAAACTTGGAGTTGGGGCTATGGGGACATGGTAATAGCTGACCTCTTGTGAAAGAAAAGGAATAACTTGAGCACATATTGCGTTTAGTCTCTTGGCAATCTCAGTCTGTAACACAATATTAAATGAAAAGCACTAAAGTGCACACCCTCGGTGCAGGCATAATAGATGGAATCGTGTAGCAGTAGATTACCTGCACTAGCAGTATCAATGTAGTGTGGCACTACTGTACAACTATATGAGTATACAAAAGCTCAGCAGAAGCTGACACGCCCACGTTTACATAGTCATTCCTTTATACAAACAAGTATTGATTACCGCAGTGCGCGTCTATAGGCACGTGCTGAGCCGCGAGTAAAATGGCCGCTAGTTTGTAACCTATTCTGCTACTTAGTATATACCTATTACTCATTTCTAAAACATTTCGTTACATAATGCCAAGTGTATGTATAGTTCTTATCTGACCTGTTTGTGCATTTCCACATTGAGACCATATGACATCTCATAGTACTGTGAGGATGAAAAAAATAAAAAACTTTGGTACAGATTAGCTATGAGAATCTCTCTTTGTGGCATGATTCATATAACTCCGACAAACACACACAATGTATTATACACTCCTTCAGGCCCCCAACCAACATATGATGTAGCCTAAATAGTGTGGAGTAGGTCTAGGGAAGGTCTAGGATCAGCGTTACAGCTCTATAAATGTAGTTTAAGGAAAATAAATGTATCTGATACTTAGCTTTACCCACTCAGAGTCAAAACAGTATATGTACTAGCTGTAAGCTATGGTGTGTGATGAGAATGATGGCACTAATAGCTGAAGACATTATCACATACCATGATATAATGGCGATGAATCTCAGCCTTCTCATTATTCACTTTCTCCAGTTCCCTCTTAATACTGTTATAGACACATTTGAATACAGTGACATTTATATAATATCATGTTAAAAAAAACTCTAGTATAATATATATATACATGCAAATGAGTGCGTTATAATGAGTGGGTTGCAATTGCTAGCCAAAAACTGAACTGACCAGAATGGAATGGAAATGATAAATTAACGGTGTTCTAATGGAAAATGGAACCGAAAAAGACGTGAATGGAAACTTATTTTCTAGTCTATACTGTAATGTAAGTAGCCCCACACCAAAAGACAAAAAGAACATAAAAGGCGCAACAACGCGGTGCCACCCAGGCAACATGTAACTTTACCACGTGCGCGTTAATAAGCACACGCGGAGCGTGAACACATGGACTTGAGGTGGCCTGGAAAAGAGCGCAGCAGCCATGGACCTAGATGGAATGATCCCTAAACAGTCAAGTACGGATGCCCAAGACCTTCTTGACACGGTAAGCAAGTAGCTAACGATGTAGAGAAGATTTGCCGTTCTGCACATGGGCCGCTTACATTCCCGCGAACACGGAAATGCGGCAGAGTTAAAAGAACTTTTCAACCAATCAGATTCGATTATTAACCCTCGGCGTGCATGTGCAGCGAGGGTTACGGTACTGCTCCTGTCTGTACTGGGGGCCAGCTCACACTACGATCATCCCTACGCTCTGAGAATGATATCACCGACTCACCAGGTAAATATCTTCAGAATAAACTGCTTGGATTTCGCTGAAAATGTTTTGTTGCAGAGATCAGCCCGCTAGCCCCATAGTACGCATACTAACTGGCAGCCATTTTTTACGTAGGGTGTGGCTACGTAGACTGACCACGTGTATAATACGCATGCGCTGCGATATATACCTAACCTAACTACTGAATGTATGCGCATGCTCAACCTTTGCTTCTCTACCTTGTGAAAGCACTATTATACTGTAAGCTTGGGCCTAGCTTCTCTTGAGCTCCATGGCAGCAAAACAATGCAGTCTGGCTTGCAGTTGTGCCTCCTACTTGCGCCAAGGGTTTGCACTTTAGTGCTTTTCATTGAAATAGTGGACCAAGTTTCAAAATAATTGCTTCCGCGTGAGTGGCACTGTGTCATATCCCCTATAATGTATGCATTCTATGTACATAGGTAGTTAGGGACAAACATAATAGCAAATCCAGTCTTCACCAGCAAAAAAAAAATATATCATTTCCTCTATGTTCTTATGCAATGGATATAATTATATCATCGTTGCTCTTACACTATCACTGTAGAGGTTTCAAAATGGTTTTGTGAAAATTAGATCCAGCTAATAGCAACTACATATATACAAAATGTGCCCGGGGCTCTAAACTGAACATTGATCTAGAGTGCAATGGCCTGCTAGATCAAAACATTACTAAAGAAAAAGTGCAAGAAGCATGTTTTGAAGAT
Source organism: Phenganax stokvisi (assembly GCA_025400075.2). Classification (NCBI taxonomy): domain Eukaryota; kingdom Metazoa; phylum Cnidaria; class Anthozoa; order Malacalcyonacea; family Clavulariidae; genus Phenganax; species Phenganax stokvisi. Next base: position 8,667 of record JAODVQ020005048.1, read on the forward strand.
AGGTATTACGTTATGACCACAAAACTAGTACTTTACCGCTTTATCACTCCCACCTCTATATTATACTATATGTTAATCTAGAGCAGATTTAATTGCAAAAAAATCTTAAAACACACTAAACAGGTACATACATGTTAACATGCTACGTATCATTGCCTTGGTAGCTCAGTTGGTAGAGCGTTTCGCCTAGAAAGCAGAGTGTCGTGGGTTGAAGTCCCACTCAAGGTGGCTCATTTTTCTTTGGAAAAATGTAACTGTCTTGAGTGTAGTTAAATTGTTTGATGTGCCTTTGCCTTGCCTTTCTTCCCTTTCTGTTTTCATGTGCATTCCTAGCATTCCTAGCATTATGTAGATAATGCTATAAGTGAAAATATCACTAACAACACAGCCACACAACCCAGCAATTATTTACAACAAATTAAACTAATATCTGCTAACTAAACACTAGCTAATGACACAAGACAAACTAAATAACTGTGTCTTTGATGGAACGACTAAAATGGGAAATACCACATTACAACTCAATACCACTCAATAATAGATATTATTATATACACTACTGAATGTATTGGAGGAGTTATAACTACACACAAATGACGCCACTCAAGTAGGAATTTCGTGAGGTTTACACAAGGATCGTTCATCGTTTACACAAGGATTGTGTACAGTGAGATGATTGGAACCCTGCTATGCAGTCCCTAGGGATGAGGCTATAGTAACAGCCTACAATGAATTTCTGTCCACCTCTGATCTGCGTGGTAATTATCAACTCCTTGCTAAACATACACTCTTTAGCCATTGACAATGTCCCGTGTGGATATCACAATTAGCTAAGATCACAATCCGGGTTTGTAACACAGTATTACCCATTCCGGGGAGAGTTCCACTGATGTGAGCTGGTAATACTTCATAGCCGGTGAATACCACATCAGTCACCATAACAAATGTTTTGAACATGGGCAAGCATAATAACATATTCCCACTGATATACTGTGTTACGTTGTCACCCGGTTCTCATACAAACTCACATGAATACTTGATGATTGTCTGGCTTGTTTCCCATCCACGACACTTGATTTTTCCTCTGAGAAAGATACTGTCTAGCTGTTACTGAACTGTCACGGAAACAGTACCATACTCTTACATACTACTGCTCCATAACATATCAAACATGTGGTTTCTGACGTGCTTCAGTGGTTGGAGTAATATTAGGTATAGTTATTATCAAGATATAGCTCATTTGTGACTTATACACCTAGTGAAGTATGGTTTAGTAGGCAAGACTGCGGTGAAGAATCGTAATCTGATTTCAAAATAACGATCAAGAAATTACGCAAGAGACCATATTAAGATAAATTGGCTAAAGATATTTGTGGACGGATATTGATAATAAAATTATTATTTAAATTACATGGAATTACCAACCATAATCACCTTTATCCATGTATAATACACGTATACACTGGTAGTAGAATGAACAAGATGGGCTGCAAACCAGAATCAGAGAGACGTGGCTAGAGGTTGTACTACACGATGCTCAGGTTGTCCATCAGTAAAACTAAAGCAGAATGGACTTCTTACTAACAAAAACAGCTATACATATCATTCTCATATTGGTAGTAAAGAATGCTCAACAGTACATAGGAAGACCTCTTGTGATCTCATATTCTTCCTGGACTCCTCCTACTAGTGGGTGGTTCCTCACGAGTTATTCACTGGACCCCTTGGTTCCCCAAGTGTCTATTGATGAGTTTCTTCACTTGACTCCTCAGCAAGGTGGTTCCCCAAGAGTTAACTGATCAGGTTCCTTCAATGAGGTGTTTCCCCCCAGAGTTCTTCACTGAACCCCTCAGTTCATTGATGAATTACTTTACTAGACCCTTCAGTGAGGTGTTTCCCCAAGAGTTCCCCTTGGTTCCCCAGACTTTACTGATGTACTCCTTTACTCAGATAGGTGGTTCCCCAAGAGTTTCCCCAGAATTTGATGACGAATTCCTTCACCCCCTCAGTGACAAGAGAATACTAATGAGTTTCTCCACTAGGTCCTTTGGTGTTCATGAATGAGCTTAATTAGACCTGTATGATCGCTATATCCATAATGTCTAGAACTACATGAATACACCTGATTGTCAACCAGATGAAACAACAAAAGGGAGTTTGGAGATGATATTAGCAGTTGGACAACAGTGAAAATAGCTTTATGTCCATATAGAACAGCACAATGAAATTGGCATCAAGTCATCTCTCCATAAGAAAGAGAGAGACAAGAGAAAGGGGTCTACCCAAAGAAAAGGAAAAAGTACATTTTCTTGCTGGCACTCTGGGCTATTCTCCTTCAGCTAAGGTTACAAAGAAAGTTCAGATGATGTTTTAATTTCAATTGTTACTATAGTAAATAGCAACGAGGCTAGAATTCAGTCTTTCTTAAAGAACACTGACTCTGAGAAGTCCTTGTAGATTCCTTCAATTTGCACAATGAAACTTGTATATACTGTTCATGAAGTTATGTAAATTATAATATCATTCTCTTACAAAGTATTACGTACGCGTTGAACCCTTAAATTCCAATTCAAAATAACTCTTGAATGGGTTTAATATGGCAAAGTCAATGAAGACGAATGCAGCACTCAAAACAGCCTATTCTCAAAAGGAAAAGAACAGCTGCACTGTAAAAAAACCCGATGCTACCCCACAGGAACATTTATTCTACCCGGGAAGCTACAATAATACTAGGTCAGTTATACACAATATGAACAGCCACTATAAAGCATGTACGTAATAGGTTATGTATGTACAATGTACTACAATAGTGAAGTGTTTTGATAAACATTAAGGCGGGTTTTGGGAACCATCAACATGTTGCATGACTTTAAAATGCTGGTGCTTTAGGTAAAAACCAGCCACTTTCGAATTCCCTTTGTGTGAGTGAGCGTTTCAATTTCACATGTACAACAATAAACCTCTCCCTAGCGACAGCCACATCTAGGAGTACACCACACATAGCTTATTTCAGGCAGTGGACTGTTTCACTAACTAGACATTCACAATTGCCAATACGCAGCCTCTGAAAATAGAAAACATTTTGCCGGGCAATGGAATATAGTGTAATGAATGGCTGAGTTTTGGTAACCTGTTTAAGAAGATGATAGTGTACTAGCTCAGTTTGTAAACACTTCCTTGTTGTCTTAACAGACACTGAATAAACATAGAGTCAACAGAGTACTAAACATGAGAAGGCTTTCGCCCCACACTCTGGTGTGTGCAATAACTACAGAAGTGAAATACACACACACTCATAGTTTACATAAGCACACACTCTCATGATTGTAGTATATACTCCCTCTGCTAATATGATATGTATCGCTGTAGTACAAGTCCATTTGCAGTTGTGGGAAAAAAAACTGACAGGTCCTAAGTTGCTGGTGTACTATATACATGTTTAAGATTTGGAAAATGGTGGTTGTTGCTGTAATCAAAAAAAGTTGTAAATGAGTTTGAATGTGATCACTAATCCGGATCATAATCCACTTTTTATGTGTTTACACGCTACCTGATTCCGAGTAATCTGAATGAAAATAGGCCTGTGTAAATGTACCTCTAGAGATATAAGCCCCATTTACCGGTTTAGGTGTAAACGGTCTAAACTGGATTCCAAACATCTTTGTTTCTACACACTTTTGTGCTAAACCAGTTTAAGGAAATTTACATGTAAACGTCACACGGCCGGTAAACCAGTTTCCAAACCAGCTTAACTTTGTCCATTTAAACGGGGCTATAGGCTCTTCCCACTTGAAATGGTGAACAGAGGATATATTATCCTTAAGTTATAATGGGACATACTTAAAGGATTCTCATCAAATGGTGAATTCAGAGACAGATAGTCTGTAACAGGAGATGCAGTAATAGTCAACACGCTCCATCAAGTGTACTATAAGCAGTTGGCAGCCCCAGAGGTGTCTAGTTACAAACAATACATTATTCTTTAATTGCACAGCCAGCTACAACATACCAATATTCTATAATAGACTCAATGTGTACACATATCCTGTGTACACACTAACATCTGGAGACTAGAGTAACCCTACAACCAGGATTCACACTAAGGCTTCAGATACTAAAAGCACTCTAATAATTGTAGTATACAGTCAGTATAATCCAGACCCTGGATCTGATATTATGAAGGATTAGAAAGTGTTTCCAAAGCAGTAACCGAATCAACCATCGCTCATAGAACTTCTCTCTACCTGTGGCTACCATATATATCTTTTCTAATATTTAGCCCCTGCTAAACTACTGGCTTTCACCTAATGTATGTAACATTCATTGAATTCAAAACTTATTGATCTGGGCCATCAATATTGGCTGATTTATTTCATACTTCTTTGAATATAAATCACTGAAAGTAATGGTATGCACGGAAAGCCTGAAAACGAGAATGTACAATAGTATACATTAATAATGAATACACGGAGTAAGTTTTTGACGTAAAATTATTATGCCAGTATGATGAGTCTAACTAGACAGAGACTTGGTTATATTAAATGTGTAGCAGAGGACCGTGGTTTTGAGAGAAGTGTGTGGGTGTGTGAATGAAGGGAGATAATAGAACCACTCACACTCCAATAGTCACTGCCTTCACACCTAATGACCAGTGAATGGACTTTTACAAATACCACCATTACCTCCTACTCCCTCTAGATAATCCTAATTATGTTACATAATCTCCCTCACTGTCTGAATGACCAGGTGGTGGTGTGCTTAACTGACCTAAACTAAACCAACTATAGTATATGTTCATCTGCAAATGTGTGTGAAGAACTTTGCCACAGATCATGTGTAGGGATATATTACTAAATAGTTGCAATCCTTTAATGAGAGTTTAGCAGAATTTTAATAGTGTTAAGTTTTAGAAATTTTACTAAAAACAGAAATGTGCAGCATTTCAATTTTTCTTTTCACTTGCACAAGTTTTACAACAGCTTGTACAATTAAACCCTTTTAATTGCTAGGTCACAAACCCATCAAAGAAAGGTAACAACTTTCATAGAAGTCAATCCCATGTCATTATTGCTGTAATTCATAGTTGAATGCACCCTTAAAGGTCTTTAAAACAATGGTAACATGTGTAGCTAGCCAGTGGTCAACAAGTATGTATGTACTGTTGACATGTAATTTTGGTTGAACAACCCTCAGAACCACTGGTAGATAATCATGCACACCACAACATCACCACACTAGCTGTTGTAACATACCACTAGCCTCAGAACGTTCTAGAACATGTTTGATCTCTATATAAGCCACTAGTATCTCCGTTTTTTGTCTCTTCCTGAAATATCAATACTATCAGATCAGTGAAATAGCGCTGCTGCTAACATGTACCTATAATGCCAGCCAAAGTTCGTATAAAGATGACATTTGCTCCGTGTTATCACAAGGGCACGAAGATTGTGCGAGTGGGGCACCTATATAATAGACAGACCTCCTGCTGTTGTATCTGATGTAAGTAGCTCAATCTGAGCTCTGCGCAGGATGTGCAGGAGGTGCAGGAGGCGATAGTATCATAGAATAGCCAGTAACTCCACATAGTTCATAAAAATGAGTCAGTTATCTCCATGGTATCATTATTTGCAGTGGCAATTCTGTACTACTAGCTAATAGAGAGCGAAGAAACCTTAGCTCTTCCTTTCAATATATTATGTGTAAAAATATTTCCACACCAAGTAGTGGATGTTGGACAAACCATACACAATAAGAGGTGGAGTTACAATATGGTAGTTTCCACATAGCCTTTAGCAATGTTCTATAGAGGAACCCTCCATTAGAGATCCTTTATAAAAAGTAAGAGTGCTATTTTGTTAAGAAGTGGACACCAATATAACCACAAGTCTAGAAGGAATGAGAAATGATAACCAAACAATTAGTTGTACCAACAAAATGTTAGCATAAGCTTCATTCCAGATATTACTGACAAGGTTGAATAATAACTACAATTACCCGAAGCATTCCTGGCATAGATGAGGCACTAGATAGAGTGATATTATCCTACACCTAGTATATACTCCCCACACAAAGAATACATTTATCACAACCTCTACAACAACCATTGCCTCTTTGTGGAGGCCTCAAGCCATAGACTTTTCTTAGACTCATTAAAGCATTGTAGAGGTTTTAGCTATAGTAACTTACCCAAAGTTCTCGCCACGAACTACTTACATGGATACCTTCCCGTACATAGGAACAAATTCTGCTTCGTGGCGTGACATAATTCGTAGATAATGCACATTTGATATTACTAGAACGGGTAATTAAGATAGGCCTGTTTGTTAAATGGCCTGCATGATATAGGGACTACCTCTCTACAAGGGACATAACAGCAGTGTGTCTTTCAATGGTCTACTGTAACTTCAAAACATTGTAACATGCCTCAAACATTACCCACACTACCACATCTGATGATGGATATGAAGCAAAACAACTAGAGTATAATATGGAAAAAATCTCTGGAATTAACTAGACATAGTATTTCCATTACCGTAACATGAGATTGACCATTTTTATTAACTCTGTGTAGAACCTGAGAGATGCATACCACAACACTTAGTCTCAGATGTTTGCTCAACTGCGTATAGATCTGTAGTATCATGGCATAAGCAATACCACCTAAGACATGTGGTGGAGGGTGACTGAACCAAAGCTGCAGCAACCTGGCATAAGCAAAATCACCTAGGACATGCAATTGAACCATAGCTGTAGCATCCTGGCATAAGCAAAATCACCTAGGACATGCGACTGAACCATTGCTGTAGTATTCTGGCATAAGCAAAATCACCTAGGACATGCGACTGAACCAAAGCTGCAGGTCCCTGGCATAAGCAATATCACCTAGGACATGCGACTGAACCATAGCTGTAGCATCCTGGCATAAGCAAAATCACCTAGGACATGCGACTG
>JAODVQ020005156.1:5802-22072 GCA_025400075.2 Phenganax stokvisi
TTTTTATTTGTTCCAATGGTTTTTGCCAAGAAACAATCTCACGTTAGTTTCGAATAGTAAAGAAAATTTTTTGTAATTCACTGGTACACAAAATGTGAAATTCAAGGGTGTAGTTGACACTTACTGCAAAGATATTGTGGGCAAATAGATGTGCTGCCAACACATACTTTTCTATTTACAACACACCTAGGAAAGAGTAAAACGCCGGCTTCATTGACTGAGCACAAGATGTACACTCACTCATCGGTATACTGAATGCTTCTGTCAACATTATTAAAGACTAACAGACAACTGAAACTTACATTTTATTATGAGAACAAGGAGAAGAATCACATGGATTTATCGACGAACATTCTCCTTTTACAACTTGTTTTGCGTTGAGACCCGCACAACTGAAAACGTAAGAAACCGATAGAGTGTACTTTAAGCAATGTAATGCAAGTCTCTTTCACTTTCACTGTGTTTCGTTTCGAGTTACCGTCGATTTTTGTCACTTCACAAGTTAAGAATGGAAAGACTTCAAAGAGACATGGAAAAATGCTTTGTATACCTGGCAAAACAAGCGCTTCGATATGTTTTTCCATTCACGCCACAAACTGGTTGGTACTTGCCATTGCAAGGACATGATAGACCTGCAGCAAACATTATCATGCATACACTGATTACTTTAATTACACCATAACTTACAACACTGAGTTGCGACGCCAATACCAATGCAAAGAAATTACAAATTTTCTAGTCATACCAATTCTCTTTTCAGTCACTTTCGTAAATTTTGATAAAATTACCACAAAAGATTGCCAGCTTCATGCACTAGCCACTGACCTTGTTTACTATGTTTCATGCAAACATGCTAGTTCTGCAACGGATTATATTCTAGTATACACAGGAATATGCATGTTCTGGCACAAGTACGTACCGCTGATAGTGGCTTCCCCATTGGGTAAGTGATTTCTTCGTAATCGATCTGCGCGCAAAACGTTAAATATGTCAATTTGTGAATTAATCTACTCATATGCCTTTTCAACAATTCAGTGTACCTACCGGCAACTGCAATTGCAGGTTCTCACGGTTTTGCTTAAAACGTTCAACGCAGAAAACGCCCTCAGAAATATATAAAATATACCTGTGCTATTGTTAGCAGCCCCAGGAAGGCATTGAGATTTGGAGCAGATGACTTTACCATCAAAGCAGACACAAAAATTGCAATTCATCAAAAACTTCTCTTGATGTTTATACGTTTCTGAAAAAATAACCGCATAATTTGTTTTAATAGTTATATACACGAACGTTTTAACGCAACAATTCTTAAAATTAGCATAGCAGAAAGGCTGAAAAATCAGACTGGCTCAATAATTTGGTTATTTACCCTTACTGTTAGGCAGTTCGAGATGGCATGACTTTTGTTTCACACAACTTGGCAATCTTGGACAACTGGATAATCTGTTTTCCTCACATCGACAAATTTTGAAACAACCTTCCAATTTTGAATTTTGCACAATGGGCAACTAAAACAATTTCAGGAAACAAAATTAATCGTTATAAGGTACTATGGGCAACTCATAAATAATATCAGTATTCGTTTGAGGGTACACCATGTATATTTAATTATTGCAAAGCTTTCAGTACGTTAGCCCGGACCTTCATCAGTTGCACTGATGAGTTGCACTGACGAAGGTCCAGGCTAACAAACCGAAAGCTTTGCAATAATTAAATATGCATGACCCTCAAACGAATACTGGTATTGTTGTTTTTTGCCATGCAAAACTACAAGAATCTTATAACTCATAGATAATTTCAAAAAATAATTAATACAAGGTCAACAAGTTATTATCCATTACTACAGATAATGTACCTACCCGAGCAAAGTCACCATTCTTTATAACTGTACTAGACTGGTGATCTATTGGGCAACCTACATTTAAAGATCAAGTGCACATAATTTAATAGTATGAAGTATAAATTTAACAAAAAATCCTAAAAACACACATTGATTAGCACAAAGCTTGAGTAGAAGAAATATTTTCTTGTAATAATATTAAGAATACTTCACTAAATTATATTGCTTTGAAACAATCTCAAATGGATATTTCTTTATTGCCTACTCTACTGCTAACTACAGCTCAAATACAATAAACACAGTCGCTATAATAAGTCACTATATAACTCACGAGCTTACACATAAAAAGCAAGTGCAATGAAGACTTGCACTTACAGAACTAACTAAAAAATATCTACCTGGTGTGCATCGATAAGGAACAAACTTTTTATTTCCCTTTTCAGAATCTTCTCGATTGATTTCACAGATATCGCGTTTAGGATGACATGGATTGGGGTAGCAAGGGTGAGTCACTAGACAGGAAAAACATACATTACATAAGATAAAACTACACTAGAGCCACTAATTCAAAGCATTGCTGCACAGCCAATATACCCACCATCAGTTGAATTCTTATACAGGCTTGGCTCTGAAAACACAATAAAAATGAGTTGAAAAATCTTTGTTTACATGCAGCTTATAACAATTATTGTTATTTCTAGGGACTGAAAACATTCGATCAAATTCCCACAAATTTTATTGTTTTTCATGCAAACTGGAGACCAACACAAAGAGAACAGCAAAACCATTATATATATGTACATCAAAATCTTTCAGAGCTCAAAACAGACACCTGGATAAATACAGTCAAATCCTACACTACACGTTAAGATAGGCATCTTGGAAAAGAGGGAAACCGTAATATCGAAACAATGCCTGCTTCTTGCAATGGGAATACACAATAATAAAACAATATGCCATATTCCAGGGCGATTTTGTCAACACAGTATTGCCTATATATGCTCTAACATATATATTGTGCAATTCAATCATTTACTGTACAATTTAACTTACTGAGGTAAGTGTCAAGAGATATACATGACGATTGATCGTCAGGAGACAGCTTTTCACAAATCTCTTTCACATTTCTGACTCCAAGCATTAGTTTATGAGCACATTCACCAAGAATCTTCATACAATCACTCCTGTTTCAATATATAAATATCTTACCATAACATTCATAAAATTTTAGAAAACCAAGTAACTCTAACAACTTCTTTTATAGAGTGTGCTTGCAAACTTACCAGGTGCCCACATTACCCATATCATATTAACTTCAAAAAACATAGATTATGACAACAGTTGTAACAGTATGTCTAACCTGCAAATGGTTGAGCCATGAGATTTAGCATGACAAGGCTGGATCTGTAGTGTACAAGCTACAGCCTATTATTCAAGAGAAAGTTTCAATGAACAATTAACAAAAAAGACAAAGAAATCTCTATTCAATTTTACCTTCCACATTTCTGGCAAACAAGTGCTAATATCTTTGACAGGAACAACATCCATAGAGTGAATTTCAACTCTTTTTTCCTTCAACCAATTCTCATAGTCAGATTTCGCTGCATTATCCTTCTCCTTTGTACAGCTTCGAAATAACTCGGTATGTCTGTGGTTGAAGTTTTTACAAAAAGCAAGACCACTGCAGCCAATATGACAAGGTTGAGAAACTGCAGCATAAAATACATTCCACATCACTAAGTTATAACTAGCAACTGCTCCTGTATAGGTTTCCGAATTGTGGAAATAGTCAATTCCACTTAATATCACCATTTACTGTATAGTTTCTAGGCTAAATCAAACTGGCCAGTCATGTGTCATTCATGGCAAATAAATCTATATTCCAAGCACATCATATACTGCACTCACCATCAGCAATACAAGTAACCATTGTAGACTAAAAAATAAGAAAACATTATTTAAGAAAGTACACCAAAAGTTCTATCAAACACACTAACTCAGAGCAATTTGTAAGACATAATATAATGCATGGCTCATATGACTGAAAGATAGTACAGTATCATATAACTAAGAGGCCAGCTGTATAAAAGCTGGATAAAGCTTTAATACCATCAGATAAAAATTCCTAATTGTTCTGATCAATGTATATGTAAAAGAACACCTATTTGCAGGATAGCACAAGCTGGCCTTTTTAAAACTAGCCCCTAGATACATTCATCTTGTAGTTCACCTCCTGCGGATCAAATTGGCACTTCTTCTTGAACTCAGCTGCATGAGACTTGCCCCTTTCAGAATAGGTTTTCAAACACAACTTAAAGCATTCCTTGTCCTTTGCACTGAAACAACAATGCAGCCTCACATCTACTTTAGGCAGTTCTGCAATTTAAAAATGGTTGAAAAAATTTTTTAAATGTCATTTAATTTACCCATACATTCCAAATGCCAGACAGTTTTGCTGTCAGGGTGTGGTTCTTTGCCACTTAATTAGTTAACCAAACTATTTGTCAACTTTTTTTCTTAATCCATTGAGTGTTAACGCTCCACAAGTATCTTAAAATGAGGAGTAAAACAATCTGGCATCAGACATAAATACTGTAAGCAGAGGCTGAGCACTGCCAAAACACTTAGACACACTTTGACTCAGTGGGTATGCAATAAATGTAAGTAAAACAAACCATTTTTTGAGTGATAACCCCTATGCTGAAGTGAAAACTGTTGGTGCCATGAATGAAATTACTTTTCTTTACCTCTTTGAGGGTCCCGACTTTTTAATATTGCAGGCTCTAAAAATTCAAAATTAATATTAGTGTCAATTCAGACAGCACTTAATCAATAAACATGAAACACATGGCACAAAACTTACCTGCATGAGTTAAAAAACATCCCCATATACCACCCTGGAAAGGAAAAATTAGAATATTAAACTCTCTAATGCCTGACATATTTCACTACTCAAACAAAGATTCTTGCCACTTAATGGGTGATTAAATCATACAATATGCACTGACAACTTCCCAAAACAAATTCAGGGCAATATACTTTTATAAAACCAATGAGGCCTAGTATTAAACTAGCTGCAAAATCTAAGATACATTTTTTAACTGCAAGAATAAACATAAACAGTATAGAGTAATGCAAGTTAAACTCACGTGAAATGTAAGGGGGCATGACTTCTTCAAAATGGACAATTTTACTTTTAGTGGATGGTTGGAAGCCATAGCCTACATAAATATTTCAATATTTTAACACCAGACACAATTATGCAAAACAAGATCTCTGCTAATTTCCATGGTAATCCATGTACCATTACAGTACACCAACCTCTCTGCACACAGTTTGACATTGCTGATCATCAGTCATTTTACAACATTTGTGGTCTGCAAATAAATTTTGAATAATTTATTTTATACCACATTTAATTTTAGTGAAATTTCAAGTTTCAAAGAATTACCAGGTGGCTTATTGGACAAATTTGTGACAATCTTGACGCATTTATAAACATGGCGATATGACTTTTTGCAGTGTTTTTTCACCCGATTTATCTTTTTACTACCAGGTACTTTGTTGGAAGCAAATACCTGAAAAAATGCAAATATGATAAATATCTATAGTCCACACAGTTGACAGAGGGCTTGTTTTTGTATTTTTTGCTTTGTGCTCTAATTCATGTCTTGAAAAGTTGGCTTACATTTTGGCATGCTCTTTCACACCTCCTGTAGTCAACCTGGCAGCACTTTCCACTAGCTAAATGGAAAGCAAAAATAAACTTAATATAATTTTTTCCAAAAACAACAAACACTATTAATTTTAATCATACTGATGAACAGAACTCACTTCAGTCTCTAATGTTACATGAGAAAAAACAAAGATAAAACTTAATATATATCGTATGGTTGCAAGTACAGTAGGTACAGTCAACATATTGTACAAGACGAACTCAACAAATTAAGATGGATAAGGTCCACTGCCCTGTTCTTGATTCTATTGTAGAGCAGCAATATATATATAAAAAGCAAATGACATTGGTAAGCTACTATTAATGTAATTACCATCACTTCTTTCAATACATCGATGCAAGGATTCCTATTTGTAAGAAAACATAAATATTGCAGCATATTCTTAAAGGATCAAAATAGCATGACTTCACCAACAATTTTAATACTTGTCCCAAGATCACACAACTTTTGCGATGATTGCAACTTTTTTTTAAGGATTGCACATGTGATATTTAAAATGGCAGGTTCTCTTGCCACATTCTCAATTCTCCTCCATTAGTTAATACCTCATCCTTCAACGGGCAAGACTGGTGAAGAATATAACTGTCATCACTCAAGAAACAAGCCTCCCTGCAAGATGGACTAATCCCAAGCAGACAACAACTTTTGTGTTGAAGTAAATTTCCATGGGTGTACAGCTCTAGACCTAAAATTCACAAGAAGATTATTAGGCCAAATTAAGGAAGAACAAAAGAAGAAATTAAAAACTTTTAGCAAATTTAAGATTTCAGTATTCGTTTGAGGTATACACCATAAAAATTTAAGATAGTAGATTACAACTATAGGAACTGAGAAAATTCCATAAGCAGGAACATGCAAAATTGAGGTCTTCAAGTTTTCCTCAAATGAAACCATATTAAAAAATAGTCAAAAACTTGGCCCCTAGCTGTAGGCAACTGGTCAATTATCACATACACCAAACTATTTTCTAATTTCCCTAGTTTGGAACTCATTCTATAACTGGTGATGCACCCTACTTATATATTTTACTCTGTTTCATGCCAAATGATGTTTCTCATCAGGTGAAAACTCTACCAAAACAACATCACAAGTAAGAACAGTGTATTGACAGGAACATTTAGAGCTCAATCCTCAGTTGTTCTCTGAGTCACACTCCTTGTATGTATCACTCATCGAACATGCATAAGACACATACAGGCATTACAAATAAGTCTGATCTACAAATTAAGACTAGAGATTAAGGTGTAAAATGGGAAATGACATACAGGATGCACCTTTAAACTAAATCTAAAATATGTGCACCTTTGATAATCTGTTTAAAACATTCATAGCTATGTTTGGGAAGCAATGCAAGGCAAAGAATGGCTGACTTTGAATTTTTATTACATAATGTTACTTCTAGTGCAGAAGTGACAAGGTAAAAGACTGAGTGAACGTAGTAGTTTCAACCATTTTTGATATGTTATTTCAAATTTTGAAAGCTAGTACTCAACTTTATTTCTAAACAACAATTGCAAGACAAACTCTCAGATACTCAAACTACACACTGGACAGTGGCACATCATCCTTACTTTATTGCGTTACAGAACATTGACATGATATGAGCGCTTGTAATTTCTTTCAAACATACAATGTGTTATAAATATCAAACGAATTTGATTATCTTTCCAATAAAAGTGGGCTGCGCTGTGGTAATAGCTCAATTTAGAAGCCGTATGCAAATTTTTTTCAGACAAGATCTTATCATTTTAGCTATTCAAAACAACGCCTGAGTTGCCCTAATGCAGCATTCATTCGAAACACAACCACTTTCAACCACTTAAATTTGGCCAATATGGCCAGACAATAAACTTAATATTACACGACTCGCTAAAAACAATGCTTGTAAAATATTAATGGCTAAAACCGTAGTAAATAAACGTTCCAGCGGTGTGGGTCAACTTTTGTTTGCCACAAAACAGTGTGTTGCGAACCGCAGTTCAAGATAGCTATGTTAGTTATTGTGGATTATTGAAAAACACAACAGAGATTTGCGTAGACAAGAAAATATATGCACTGAATACTGTAACTGTTACAAACTACATAAGCGTTATTGATTATAGTAGCGTTGAAGTACATGTGGTACAGTACAATATTACTATGCAGTCTTTGTAGGACAACTTTATACTTACTGCAAAATAATATTAAGTTTTCAACACAAGCAGGGCACAATAATTTCAATAATGTTAAGTATCACTTCATATAGGCATATCAGACAGACACACTGTAGTGTATCGACGCATATGCCTTGCCTTATAGAGCAACACCTTGAAGATCTCAAGTGCAGACTGCAAACAAAACAAAGAGACTCGACGCCGCGGCTTAGGTTTCAAATGCTTCGCAAAAGCGCCCCACCACAGTACAAAAAGTCCACGTATATTGCAAACGCGGTGATATTCCCGCTTGCCTAATGTCGCAAATTTATAAACAAGTCAAAATTTTAGAAAAGTCAGGAAATTAGCACCTCCAAGTTGATGGCACAGTCAAAATGCCAAGCCGAAGAGCAATGATGCCCTGAAACAATTAAATCTCCATTACTGATCACCTAGTGTTTAACCCGCACAACGTCTGATGATCGTATAAACGTTGATCATTTTTCCATAGAACAAGTTTCCCGCGTTTACATGTTCGCTTGCTTCGCAAAGACTTGTGAACACAGTCAAAAACAAGCGCGAACACGATCATGCACATTTTCGAATGTACTCGAAGTGTTTGTATCCATGCATGCTACTCCAAGCAGACATTTTACATTCACACACGGAAACTCATCCCTTCCCACAGACGTCTATGTATTCGCCGAGCAATAGGGATCAATTGATTTTCGTGTATAATTGGTCTATTCTTTTCGGCTAATGCGTTATTTGTAGAACTCCTTACGACACCAGTGTAAAGGCCAGCCTATCACAGCATGCAACAACGCGAACAAAACCTTACCTTGAATCGTCGCATTTAAACACTCCCATAAGGAAACCTGGGGAAAGTAAACAGGACAAACTTTAGTACGATGCTACATACAATTCAGCCCATCAAAATTACACAGGTTTCAGCTGCAACTGTTACAACTTGGCCAAAAACAACTTTATTCAAGCGTCATCGACTTAACTTACTAGATGTGAAGGACAGACTTTGGGTAAATTCAAAGAAAGATGAACTTTCGCATCAGGTTTTTTTTCATTCCAGGCCTAAAATGCAGGCAACAATGGTATTTTATCACTCCTTCGACTTTGGGCTGCGCCAAACCTTTTCTTTACAGCAACAAAGCCAAAATTTAACACCGAAGTAATATAAATGCGGCTTTGACCCTGTTTGAATGCGTGTCAACAATCTGCTATTAGCAACATTGAAGAATAACTCTAGTATTGGCATCTTAGAGTTAGGAATACTCCCACATCCATGTTTGTCGCACGGGTTGGATGAGAGACAGTAGTTGAAGTACAGAATTAAAGATACAAGAAAGATCTAGTTAAAATCTCCCGAGTTTTAGCGAAGGAGACGAGCGTACGTGCACAATACGAACCTTCTCACATTCTCGCTTGCACTCACGAAAACCTCCGATATTGTCGCAGCACTTAGGGTTGTATCGAAGTTCTACGAGAAAAAGACAAACGGATTAAGGTATTTGGGAGAAAGAAAATTAAGGGTTCAAAACTTTTGTGCAAGTAATAAATACACAATAGTGCAAACCACAATGATACCGGAAACCCGCGTTTTTCCAGCAATCTTTTCAGACTCAAATGAGATTAAAGTTAGGTTTTAAATGAAAGGGCAAACTTTTCAATTTTATGCCAATAATGTTTTGAATACACAATTATTTTAGTTAACACGCTTTAATTTTTCGTCCTATTGAAAAGCTCGTGAGAGCGAGCGAAGGAGAGTTCACCGACGCGTGAAATAGGTAATACAACAGACAAATAGCGAATAACCTTTAGATTTTCAGCAACTGTTGTCACCCTTAAGGAGCAGTTACAACTTCGTAACTTACCTTTGGTAGTCCCCAGGACAAAGAAGGAACAGAGGACGACTAAATACAACGCGTACATGTCGAACATTGACAAGAATTTGAAGGGATTATTTTGAACCCCATGATACAAGCCTACTTCAAGTGGCTGAAACCTGCATCATGGCCGATCATACGAAAAGTGCTTGAGATTACCCGCCAATCAGAATCAAGGTACATTAGCCATGAACGTTCTGATTGGCTGATCACCTTGGTGCTAATTAGACCTTTGACGGCTGTCTTTGTTGTGAAAGACAGAGAAAGTTTAGTTTTAGGTGGTTTGCGTCTATTTGACAGCTACCCATGACAGATAACATACCGCAGAGCTTTATTTGTTTTCTATTGTCTACCGCAGTTAGAAATTCATAGTGATGTTTACAGAATAGCTTTCATTTCACTAAAATACGCAGCCTTTCTTTTGTAACAAACTTGTAATGTTAATGAAAGAGGTTAGCGGCTAATTGATCGAGCTAGAAAAGCAGCCACTTCGACATTTTTAGATAGCCAGGGACGGGAAATGTCTCCATTAGCGAAACCCCAGAAATTATTTTGAAAGTAAGTCGACACCGCAGATAAAGACGGCTACAATTTCACGAGTGCATTAAAAATAACTGAAAGGAGAAAGCACGTAAAATCAATTTACGCCTCAAATTACAATTAATTTACTGTACAGCTTTTCACCGTGCGCGACGAACCTTCTAACCAATTAGTAACTCCACCAAAAGCAGTTTTCATGAAACGCAAAAAGGCACGTGCATTCGTACAAAATAATAAAAGCAGTAGTTTTGAATGTTTTAAAAATGCTCTTTTCGGCAAGGATCTTATCCGTCAACAACACAGCGTGCTGTACCTGTAAGTTTTGCGACAAAAACGTTCGTGTGAAAAAACGTCAGGTAAGTGGAAAAAGAGGTAAAAAACACGACTGGGAAGCTCTGCGCATGCAAATAAACTTGCGAGACCACAAAACGGGACTGATAATTAAATTTTTAACTTTGCTTGTCAACATTAAAATGACATTTGAGACGATTAGAAAATGTATAATTTACGTATTTATGTCTGTAAGAGTGACACCTGCATTTTGTCTTCTCCAACCACTTCAAGCTCTGAAATTCAAAATGACATGATTCATGTCAGATAAAGATTGGTAGGAAATTAGGAGCCAACGCTAACCAATTTTTTCGTCTGGCTGGTACTAGTGAATAAAGGCAGTATTTGACTAAACCGTCGCAACTACCAAGTTCAATAATGCGGGGTTCGAAAAACAGGAGATTGGACATGAGTCATGACACATGAGCTGAACTGAAGCTGAAGCATATTATACGTCGTACGAAAAAAATGGACAAAAAGTGGTCTTAACTTTAGTAGACCCATTGATTACACTATATTTGCACCTCAATACTGTTTTACTGTATGCAAATATGATCATATCAAGTGAAGAGCTGAGCAAATGATATATCAGTCAAACTTCCTGACACTGTTTGCTACGGCTAGCTGCCAGGATTTCTTTTCATAATTTCATTTCTTGTCTCTTGAATGTACACTGACATCCGTTTTGCACGCATAAAAGAATTTGACTTAAAGAAAAGGACAAAAAAGAAGCTCTTTTCACCTGAGTAGACACTGCTTCAAAGCATAGACAATATTCAGTGGCGGAACAAATTTGCAAGTACATTTGAAGAGTAAAAGACAGACGTCTGTACTGCAAAGAAAGAACATGGTGATCAATCATGTTACTGTTCATTTTCCGGAAGCTGGGGTGGTATTAGAGGACTGATATTGATGTTCGAAAAACAAAAATAGATGCAAACGCGGGCAAATATATAATAACCCACAACCGTAATTTGCAACGCAACTGTCAGGCAAATAGGCGAGATATAAACAGCACGGAATTATAATTTCGACTCGGAGTTGGTATGAATGCATCACACATAGGGGTACATTACAATGTTACTCAAAAAACCTTTGTTCCCTTCAGTTCTTTGACACTTAAGAAATTTCAAAACTGTCTAAAAATTTGTAGACTTCTCCAGCTTAATATGAAACACGTAAAAATCACACACTCCTCGCAAAAAACATTGGCATGGAAAGGTAATGAATATGCAACATGATGGGATTGATTAAACCACGCGTTGTCCTATGAAACCTTTAATAAAACTAGAGCCTCCATGCTAAAATAAATTTTTTTTTCAGTTTTTTTATTGTACAGTTCCTCTACATGGTCATTTTCGAGTTTGAAATTGCATATTCACAGTTGTATGAATGGCCCATGTTAAATGTGGCATATAAAACATTGTAGTAGCTACTCGAGTCTTAAAATTAAACGTAGTAACGTGCACCATGCGTAACGTTTGGTATGATGGAAAAGAACCATTGCATTTATTTTAAAAAGGGGGCTTCGTGCAACATGAAGTTTGAGAGGCAAAGATATTTTGGAATGTTCCACCGTGAATTTCATGCCCTGCATATTACAAGATTCAAGAGATGAAGAGATTACTGTCTAAAGAGGATGATATATTGACGCACGCTTCAAAGTGGAAAACTTGAAAACACTAACGACTAAGAAGCCCTAAGGCTATATGAATGTTTTAAAATATATTCTTGACTTTGGTTTAGCCAAGTCACCTACCCCATTGTATGTGCTACTAATCAGGATCAGCTCTTTAAGCGTAATAATTGTTGCAGTGTACTCTTTTATATCTGCAAAGTTTCAAGAAACGTAAGGCGTAATAGTAACGACCAAAAAATGTTTCGCGCAAAAACAGGAAAACCCAGCTTCCGAAGATTACGAAATCTAACCGGCGTCAAAGCAACTTTACAAAATAAGATATTGCAGCACATTTATACAAGAGTAATTTCTCTTTGTCATTGGGATGTGGAAGTATAATACGTAAATTCTCAAAACTATTTATTTCAAAGCTCTTTTTGTTTTTTTCTACTTTCTGTTTTTCTTCATCACCACTTTGGCAAAGCATGCATGCCGCAAAAATCAAAAATGCCATGACACTTACCCTTTGTAATCGTTCAGACAGACTGATACCTCATCTAAAGTGTTGTGACGAATTCCAAACATATTTTGTACTCAGCAGTCTAACTCGAGCGTCATTTTTTAAGAATATCTCAAAATGATCAGATTGTTGTTTCGAACAACTGCCAAAACGCAGGACGATTGATAGATGATTTTTACATTCACTCTCATTCAGTGGAAATCGTCAGAAAAAATCAGAGTGCTTGAAATTTGTCAAACCCTTCATCTGACCATGACTCTGATTAAAGACAAAGTGTATGGGCGAGAGCAATGACAAGCATTAACCGAAATACCAAACCCTACTGCCATGCGAGTAGCTGAAGTCGGCGATTCTCTTCCGTCTTCTGTTTTGATCATTCAAAGAATAGTTACTCAGACAAAACACTGAGACAGCTTAATGCGCTCAGTGACATTAGCATTTACCATTTTAACCAGGATTACAAAATTAAAATAATCAGGAAGAAAAAACATAAAATCCTCAAGGAATGCATATAAAATCCTTTGTCCATTGGGAAAAAATTCGGCTTCATTGGTGATGCACAATGAATGAATAGGGAGAGAGAACGCATTATCATTCCAACTTTCCATTAAATTGCAAATTGCCCGATTCGCGCGCGGCTTTGAGATTTTTTGCAAAGAAGCGTTTGTGGTGTCAAAATTTCTAAATTTGTCTTTATACAAACGGTACACACAAATTTTTTATCAATGCAGTTCAGTGTTGTGCTTTTTCACGCCCTAAGGTGAAAACAGAGCCAAACACAACGGTGAAAAAGTTATGCATTACTGCGAAAAAGGAGAAGCTTTGCTAGCTTCCAGACTATTTTTTCGATTCATTGCATCCAAACACACAGCCATTAATATTTCCAATAAGGTCATTCATAAAAGTTTTCTTGAGATTTGACGAGCACTCTTTGCTCTTTGTTTCGCCGTGTTTTCGGAAAGTTCATCATTCCTTGAAAGATGACTAAGATTTCTCGTTGCTATAGCTCGCTGCAAGACACTCGTCTTCTCTGCTTCCCATAGACACATATGACGAAATTTGTAGTACACTGCATCGTCGTCCGGGTAACTAATGAGAATTTCAGAAAAAATGAGTGGTTTATACTTACAGTACCATTATGCGTAGAGTGCTATATATGGTTTGTCTTTTGTTAAGGCAAAATTACTGGTGGCCAAATCTTCATGCAGTCATATAGTAACAGAAATTTGATTTGCGCGCCACTCGCTGCCTGCCTGTGACGTCGTGCCAGCAACTCACTTGCCAAGATTTTATCATCATTACTTATACTTCAGTAGTTATGGGAGTAAAGATCTTACTTGCTTTCCAGGGCCAAAACTTTTGCAAACACCAAAGCTTCTTTCGTAGCCTGTTTGAAGAACGTCTGTTTCTTGATCTGTAAGACTTTTGCATTCAGGCTGACCAAGATTAGTTTTCTGCCTGTCTGTTGCAAAACCTCCCGAAGGTTCTATACAAATAATTTGTATCATATGACAGTCGATCACAAAATATTAAAGAAATGAAAATGATGGAGAATTTGAAGTGTAACTGCACCTTTCAAGTTTGAATTATTTTTGCAAGTTTATAGTACTGATTGGCTATGCAATCAATTTGTTCACGTATTTTTGGTGCTGTGAATATCAATCTCAAAAGCGATTCATTTCAGCAACTTACAAAAACGTCTCCTCTCTTCATAGTAGCAATACTGAGATACGCAACTTTCGAATTCAAACGACCAGATAAGAATTCTTCGTTCAATAAAGTTGTCAATTCAATGGATTTTCTGCGTTTCACCGACGTCTCCTCCATTTCAAAGACACTGCTGCTTTCCAAAAGAGAGCGTCTATCATGTTTCTTTATTAAGACGTAGTGTGCCTCGCCAGTACAATGAGGAAGGTGGTTGTAGTTTTTACCAAACGAGAATAATACTTCTTCTGCCTCACCCAGTTTCTTCAGTTTTTCTTCTTTCTTTTTTCTATAATTGACAGGAATATATAGATCATATGACATGAAAAAGTTCTCCTTGACTTCCACTATCGCTACCACTACTTTTTGCTACCTAAGCTACATTAAAATGGTCAATCACTTAGATAAGACGCATCTCATTGGTTCGTCTTGGCAAATAGATAATCGTATTGATAGTCGTATTGGTAATGGAAGTGAATACTGAAACTCTCTAATGTTCTTGAAGAGTTTTGTCCGCAACATGACGAACAGCAAAAGCTAGAACACATTATTTCCGTTTCCAACCCATCGAATACAAATGAGTTAACCTTGATCGTGCACCGTCTGGACGGCCATCAAAGTGCGGGTAGTCGGCCAATGTACCACTTGGGCCGTTTCAACATAGTGGCACAGCTCAAAGCTGGCTTAAAAACTGCCAAGTTTCTAAACCATGCCTTGACTATGAAACCACCAGACAGAAGAGGACTAAGCGGAGGGCGGACTGGGATACAGCCAGGAGCCCGCAAATTTGCAAGTCCGAGGGGGCGCCGAATTATTTTTTTAAAATATATCTTCAAGGTAAAGAGGGTCTTAGGGGGCGGGCTCAATCAGAAAAAAAGCCAAGGGCCCATGGTACCCTTAATCTGTCTCCGCCACTAGACACAATATATTTACCTTGATTCAAGTTCAAAGTCATCATCCACTATGTGACTCCTCGCGATCTTTCTTAAGTCAATTTGCTCTAGAGAAATCTGCAGTTCATTCATGATTTCCATTTTAGTAGAATACGAGCGTTGCCGACCAGCGTCCGAGTCTTTCACGGTGCCAAGAGAATGATACCAACCTCGATAACTGTTTTCTTCTTCTATACGTTGAGTGATAAAACTCAACGAGTGTTTTGGTTTCACTGCGAATTCCAGTGCTTTTATCACTCTGCATTGGCCCTGAAATTTTGATGATAATATACCAAACTTATCATCCTGTATTGACTGGTTACTAAGAGCGATCAGTTTTGACGGTGATGTGAAATCGTTGAAACTCAGCATTTGACACAAACTAACCGCTTAGAATTGCACAACTTTTTAATATGCTTTTAATAAAGAATGAAATAATTTAACAGGCAAATCATACTCTCACAAATAAAAATATGTTGTACGTGTTGACAAGTACTTGATTACCTCCATGCAAAAATAAATCCATTCTTCTTCATCAGAACTGTTTCTGGAAATTATTTTGTTCGTTTTGTACTAAAAGCAATGAACAAATATTAATGAATTTTGATTACATGACGACGGTGTGCACACACAGAATTTATCAAAAATTACCTCATGTATTTGCGCATCCAAGCAAATACGGTTCAATGCAGCCTCTGTCCAATGTTTAAATAACGGTAGATGCCTGGGAAAGAATTATTCAATAGCTTTAATTGGTGGAATATACAAAACAGTCTATACAGCTATTTACGCTAGACAAACGAGGCGAACACTAGAGATTGTATTGCAACTACAATACAACAAAATGATCAGGTTTTCGAAAACTTTTTGGATTTAGTGCGCAGAGATCTGCTTTATAATATACCCAGGCAAATTGGCAATCATCATCTTTACTACGAATTTTCCTTGTCAAGTATATATGGTCAAGTCTACACACGCACAGAACATGATGAGAAGAGACGGTTGCACCCTTGAAG